>CM060687.1:30226500-30281463 GCA_030686995.1 Artemisia argyi | reverse complement strand
CAAAAACCAAGTTACCCAAAACAAACCCCAGCCCATCCATTATCCCAGCCCACCATTACCACAGCCCACCACCCATCCCCACCATATTAATAATAAAAGAAATACGGGGTCAAACCCCAAGTCAACTCCTCCCACCATCACCCTTTTGCCGCCATTAACCTGACACCACCACCACCACTGTACCCCCCAATAATCTTGTCTCCCCAACCATCCTACCCAGCCACCCTACACCATCCGAACAAGTCAACCCTCAACACCATAATTACCCCCATCCCATATAGCTCTAACAAACCTTAGGGCTGCTGAGTGAAGAAACCAATCAACTCAATAGGAGTGGTGTTTCCAGGGAACAAAAGCAACACAAGCATACCTGACAAAGGGCACAAAAGAAAAAGAAAGCAGAAGACAAAAGAGAAAAAGGAAGAAACAAAAGGCCCTGGTTCAAGTATTTTATTTTTATTTTTTTTCTCTTAGTATTTAAGTAGTTCATTGTAAGCCAAGAATGGCAGTTAGTCAAGTAGTTTAAGTAGTTTTTCTTAATGTAATTCAGTTAATTAGTGTACTTTGTAAACCCCTTTTCAATTTCAATGAAAGTATGTTAGTTTCTTAAAAATTCCAAGTCTGTGACTTTCAGTTTAATGTCTTTAATTTTAATTAAAGTTGTTATTGTTGCTTCAAGGTTTTCATAAACTCACTTTAGTCCTCAGTAACCCAAAAGGAAAACACAGAAAAAAATTTATTCAATAAGAATATATATATATATATATATATATATATATATATATATATATATATATATATATATATATATATATATATATATATATATATATATATATATACATGAGAAAGAAAGAAGATCAAAAAGTGAAGATGACAGGGTGCTGGTTCAAAGTGGAGTAGCATGGATTGGATATGGTTTAGTGTTCATGGGAACATTAGGATAATGGTTTAGTTCTGGTTCACTTTAGCTTGTACTTTGGGCCACTTGTAAGAATTTTCTATGTTCATGTTAGCTTAAGCTGATACATTCAGACATTGTTGTTGGTTTTTCTGTTTCAAATTACTGTGCTTAATTGGTTTATTGGTGTTATAATCAGAATAGAACTTAGCCTTTGTTAATTCATGTTTTAAACCACACCTGCATACTCACTGTTTCATTTAGCTCACCTTGCTATTTAATACTGCTTGTTGTTTATTGCTGCTCTCTGAACCATGTTGATTTATTCAACTTTGTGAGAACTTATTAGGAGCATAGTGTTCAGTTTTAAGTGAAAAATCCCTTGAATTGCTGTGTAAAACTATCATAACAGACTTAAGGGGGTGTTTGGATTTGTTGAGCACACTGTTAGTTCATCAAGTTGTGTTGTTAATGATAGTTGAGATAAGTTCCACTAGGTAATATTAGTTTGTTTTAGCCATAAAAACAGTAGGTTAACTAGTTAAAAAGTCAAATGGATGTCTAAATTCCTTGTTGCTGTTAACTGTTAGAAGGTAGTGTGGTAATCTATCATTTTTAGCTTAGACTTTTGTTAAGATCACTTGGATTAGTCTAATTTTAAGTTAAATCATCTTGGGTAATCATTTAAATCCTGTAAAAACTCAGATTAGTCAACCTTTAGGAAACCCAAAAAGTCAAAATTGTTCTCAATCAGGAAAATGGGACAGATTTCACATCACCTTGTAGGGTTCAAAAGTTGATGGAATTAAGTGGGATTTGTTGATTTGAACTATTTGTTAGCTTGTTTATCTGAATCAAAAGAAAAATTGGAATTTGAAAAGCATTCACTCAGCTTAAATTGACTCCAAAGTGACCTGCAGGCCTGAGTCATGCCCTGCACCCAGGTTTTGAACCATTTCCAATTGACCCTAATCAGGTCATTACTTGGTCCATTCTTTTGATCTTTGTTGATTTGAACTCCCCCCTAGGTAGTGTTCAAGTTTATGCTTTTTTGTTTGCCCCCTAGCTGCTTATCCAGAGCTTATTAGACTGCTTCTTTTGGCATACCTTTACTACAAGATGCTTATACTCAGTGAAAACTGAGTTTGTTTGAATGATGCTTTTTCTTTGATAATTGTTGAGGAGAGTGATTTCATTGTTGTTAATAGTTGTTATTATCATTGTTTCTTAGTTGTTTATGTTTTTCTAATCTTATTGGCTTATTTACTAGTTGTGTTAGCTGCTACTATTGGCTGTTCTTGTTGTATGTTCTTTGTTGTTAATTTTAATCAAAGCTGAGTTGTTTAGTCTTTGAGCTCATTTGAAAATCACCATTGCAAAGTTTGACAAACAAAAGAAAAAGTTTTGAGCTTATTTGATTTCCTTTTCTTCTGCCTAATCATTTTTGGACTAGCCCACTGACCCAATTGTCAAGAGCCACAACAGGCTCAATTCCTGAGCTTAGTGTCTGATTTTGGGAGTTTTGAGAACTCCACCCAGCTGTCTAGCCATAGCAAGTCTCATTTTGAAGCTAATTTAGCTTATTGCATGAGCTATTGTGGCCTGCATTTCCATCTCAGGCCTGCTTAGAATAGGAATTGCTTATCTTGCTTAATCAGCTTGTTTAGTGTGAGATTTGTTTGTTTGGCTCATTCTCATCTACATCAGCTTGGGTGTGACTAGTTTCCATCTTAGTTTCTAGCTGATTAGCTTATTTGGTAGCTTAATATTGAGCTTTTGTATCCTAAAATCCCATATAAGCTCAAACCATGGGCTCTTTTGCTTATTAAGTTGCATAGGGTTTATTTTTAAGCTTCTAGACAAGTGTTTTCACAAAAAGTGTTTATTTTCAATAGTAAAATAGTTGTGAAAAAGAAAAATTTGAAAAAGACAAAAAAATTAGATTTGATAGCTTCTATTTAAGCTATCTTGGCTTATTTTCTGCTTATTTATAAGCAACAATTGTTCTTAAATTTTTCTTAGGCTTCTGGTATCAAAATAGATTTTTAGGAATTTTTTCAGAATTTTCTGTAATCATTTAGTATTTTTTATAATTTAGTTTAATTTAAATTAATTAATTAAATAGTTTTTAATTAGTAATAATTAATTAAAAGTTAGGAAAAATAGTTTTTCTGTTTCAAAATTAGTTTTATATTATTTTAGATTTTTATAAATTTAATTTTCATTTTTCTAGTTAATTTTCATAATTATTTGCAATTTAGGACAATTTAGTTAATTAAAAAGTAATTAATAATTAGTAATTAATTAATAGTAATTAATTAAATAGTGTAAAAATTATTTTTCTTTTTCTAAAAATTTTCTTAAGTCTTTAGAATTGTAAAAATATCATTTTCACGTTCGTAGGACTTTGTTTACCCCCGTTTCACTTTTTTATTTGCGCGTTCGCGTTTATTTTAAACTGAAACGCGCGTTTTTAGGTTAAATTACGTTTTTAAGTCATCTGATCATCAGTAATTGTTAATTAAGTGTTTATAAGTCATTTTCCATCATTATCTCGTAGTGTAACCATAATAATCAAATTCCTGACCTTTCCGATTAATCACCCGATCCTTTAAAACGTTTACAAATACAATTGCACGCCTCGTCGGGACATAACGACCCGGGGATTCCCTAAACTCCTTGGTTAGTTGATTTTTGACGTTTGACTTGGTTGACCATTACCGGGTGAACTTAGTTGACCGTTCGGGATCAATCATGATGCAGTAACTTTATAACCGTGATACAATAAATTTATAACAGTGATGCAGTAAAATTTTTTGGCGGGAAAAACAAAAAATTTTTTTTGCCCAAAAACAAATTTTTTTGGCGGGAATTTTTTTTTTTCGGCGGGGGGGGGGGGGGGGGGGGGGGTGCGGTGACACGTGTCATATGATGTGGCAAGGGGGTGACACATGTCACTCCCACAATCCTTCCTACACTTTTTATTATAAAAGTCCTTTTTAGAATAACCCCACCCTATATATATATATATATATATATATATATATATATATATATATATATATATATATATATATATATATATATATATATATATATATATATATATATATCAAATTACCTTCTTCATCCTCGCTGCACACACACTACACACTCGAAAAAAAAATTTACAACAAAACATTAAAAGATTAGAAAAAAAGGGTAATAACTCAATTTTATTAAACGTTTACCTCTTTCTTGACCCCACTCCAACTGATAGTTTGTCAGAAAACTCCTTCGCCGTGCAGACGAAGAGCTCCCAAACGGTGAGATGTGACGAGTGGGGTGGTGTGGCGAAGAGGCTCGGCGAGGCAAAAAATGGTCCACGTAGGAACGGCGAGTTGCAAGTGAAGAACTGCGCCTTCCTCTCTAACGAGTTTTTGCTTTTAAAAAGTAACCACCTTTGGCCAATTGACATTATTGTAGTTGACATTTATTAACTTCATTTTCTTCGCTCTTGCCTCAAATCTATCTTATCTAATAAACGAAGGTCTTTTACAAGCCTTCTAAGCGACCTGCATTAAAAATTCATTTAATTCTCTGCCGTGTTCTTTCTTATTTAGATCGGATGTACAATCGTTTGATGCAATGGTTTTTGTGAATCAAAAGGAGAAAGTCAGCCGGATTTGTTAAGCTATTTTTGTAAAGTAGTAATGGCGTTTATTGATTGTTGATTCAGTTACAAAAGACACTTCCTCCTTACGTTTCGCTGTGGAATATTTTTGTAAACTCATTGATATCGATTTGGAGATGCCAGCCCATTTTGATTTCGTTATTGTAAGCTCTCTATGTTTTTTCACTTTTCTTTGTGTTGATTAAATTGTTTTGTCGCATAGTTTGATTTATGTTGATTATACAATGCGAGTATAAATTAGTAAAGCCGTAATGGATTCGATTTAAATTGATTTATGTTGATTAATTATAATGCGAGTATAATTGTGTTTTGATTCAGTTTATAAAGAAAGGTACTTGATTTTTGTTTCTGTCATTTAATTTATATATGATTTGGGTTTTTTTTTTCTTCATTCTTCATTCTTCATTTTGTTTCCTTTTCAGGTTGTTGTGATGCCTACCCAGAAACATGTTTTATAGGATTTAATGGTTAGTTTGTTTTATGTGTGTTTTATAATGAATCGTTTTAAAATTTTAGGGTTTTTAAAAATTGAGGCTTTTTTTTTTTATTCATAAATATCTCCTTTCGAATCGAATGGTGATGATCCGTCTATTTTATGATTTTAAGTTCAGGTTCACCCACTGTATGCTTTTGTATCAGGGGTTCTTTCATTATTGTCATTGTCTCCATATGTTTCTTTGTGAAAATGTTGTTACATAAGTCAAGGGAATAATTGAATGTTGATTTGGTGATTTAGGACATAAGTTAGTTGCAATATGTTCTCACCGATGCTAATGACATAAAAAAGCATGGTTCATTATCATAGGAGTGTGTTGGTGTGGCAGTTGGCCTTCTTTTAGCAGCACTTGTATTTTTTGGCCTAATATGGTACATAAGGCGAGCTTATGTTAGAAAGTGTGCAAATGACCGTGGTACAAAATAACTGAATCCTTGGTTGAATATATCAAAGTCCGAGTTTTAACATTAAGAATTCTTGATTATTTTGTTCTTTGATTTCTACTGTGTATGATGTTTGAATGTAGGTCCTTTTCTAAAACATTTGATGCATTTTTTTTCACAGACTTTTGTTGATAAATCAGGGGATACATGCAACAATTAGAGGAGAGATATCGGAATTTCCACTCGGTTGTTTTGATCCTAAAAGTACACACGTGGCGTCGAAAGAGATACGGCTAACTCGAAGGTAGTTAATATTTTCCATTTGGTTCGAAAGGTGTCTTTTAAGTATGGTCGGGGCCGGATTGACCCACACACCTATTCCAATTTTTAGTTTATTTCATTATTTGATTTAATGAAAGTTTATGAGCGACTTGAAATGTTTCTTTCATGCACTAAACTCATAATAAATCCATGTTTTTTTCTCTCTCAGTTTTTATTTAAATGATATTCCTTTTGTAACTTCTTATATGAATTGATCATGTTTTAACCTCCATTTGAACAATTTTCGGTTCCGCAGTTCAGCTCCAAAATTAGTTGGTTTGTTGTTGGAGCTGAATGAAGCGGTTGAGCTGCTTGAGACCAAAGTTGATCCACTATTAAGCAAGGTATGTTTGTTCTTTAAATGCTCTATACAATTTGAATAGTCAAAGATTTCAAGATTTTGCTTGCATGTCAGAGTTATGAATATGGTTGTTAGTTTATGAAATCTATTCCGACTAGAGCGAAATGGTATGGAATTACATTGTTGAGAAAAGGGTTACAAACCTCTTAACCAACCTACTTCTTAGTTTGTCTATTCACAGATTATTAACCAAACTAATTTACATGCTATTTTTTTATTCTTTCACCCACTTTTGAAATAATAAAGTCTTGAACTTATTAATATACACAAACCTGTGTAATTAAGTAGTGGCGTGACTTATGTATATATATTTGTTTTATTCAGGTTTTTTGCTAATTGGTAAATTTCATCAATCGAAAGAGTATGATCCGAAACCAGGAGCCGAATTTCTTGAGGTGTGAACAACTAAGAATTGCACAAACTTATTTCGTGACATACAAAATGACTAAAATAAAACATTCCACCAACTTTAATGACTAAAATCGGCACCTTAATATATACAGTGGTTGATGTTGAACATTGAGTGTGTGCTATCTTATGACAGTATAACAATTGTGATGTGTTTTTTTATGGTCCTATATGTATCAACAATCAGGTTATGATTTAGAATGTTTAAGGTTTCGTAAGTGAATTGTTATTAAAGGTTTTTAGTTTTTTACTTTCAATAATCTAATAGTTTATACCGTGTTTATAGATTAACGATATGAAGATTGTGATACGAAGATTGTGTGAATGCCCTTTATCAGTTTCTCACATCAGGTATCAATAAAGTATTCAATTTTTTTAACCATAACTTTTCAATATTGGCTCTGCATAACTGCACGATTGACTTTAACTATAATTTGTTGTATGACATCGAAGTAAAGGTTGAAGGGTTTCAAACAATGGACTACTTGGACAACCTTTGTAATAAAAGAACGGTTTACAGAACAAGGAGACTACAGTACCTTTGAAGCAGGGTAAATATCAGTTGTTAGTAATTTCGCTTTTCAGTTGCATTTTAATGGAAATTTGAATAACGTTTAAATTGGTTCTCTGTGGTATTTCAGTTTGATCATGTGTATCTTGGGTCTCCTAATATTGTTGTTGTACTTCATCATGAAAGGAAGCGGACATATGTGATAAGAAGCGAAGGGTTCACAAATTTGGTAAGATTGGTTGCTCATAACAAATTCATCAAGTATATTATGTTTTACTTATGTGTCAAATGTGGATCTTTTGCTGACTTTTTTGACCTTAATGTACCTTTACCTCTTAGCCAACCTGCAAATAATATGTGGTAGTGATAACTTTATATAGGTTGTGAAGCAAGCTGCATTTAGAAACCCTGTTGATAATTCTTTTCTTATTTTACATTTTATTATATGGTGAACGATATTTGAGGTTATCTGATAGGTGAAACTTGAGTATTGGCTATAAATATGTGTTTGGATATGAAAATTTTAATCTCAATTAAAGAAGGCCTCTCAAGATAGTGGAAGATTTGTAAAGAGTCTGTGGATCAATTATTTCTATTGAATATTTATCTTTAAAGGGAGTATATGCTCATAAAAAAATTTAATTGCATATTTTTTCATCTTGTGATGCTTTAGTGTTGGACACATGACTGTTTCGTGCTTTATGTATTCAAGGTTAAAAGTGTTCTATATGTGCTATTAAACTGATTATTGTGACGCGTAGCAGCGATGATCAATAGGGACAACTTTAGTAACAATTATTTGGAACATGATGTTCTGATAAGAATTAGTTATTATTAAGATAAATGTAAAATAACCTGTGCATCCCTAACTTCTCTCTATCAATTATATTTTATGATCTTCCAAGCTACATTCTAAACTTTCTGGTGACAAGGCTTCATTATATGGGTTTTTTTTTCACTATTTTAGTTTGTTGATGGTGGATGCAGGTTCGCAATTGGTCAAAAAATAGACCTGAAAGAGAAACAAAAATGACAACTCAAGTTGGTTTTCTATCACAAGGTAAACATTTTTTCTTCATGTTTATGTGTTTTTGTTTAAAACCCCAACCTGTACCAGCCATTTCAGTACCTCTAATCTATAACCATTTTGTGCAGCTATTAATGGAACTGCCTCTAATTGTTTCATCTCCTTAATCTGACGTAACATATGTTCAAGGCTACACGGTAAAGAACATCAATGCACCAATTCTTAAATCCATTTTCAAGAACCATGGTGACGTTGCAGCTAACTGAGCCTTCATATCATCTCGAGCAAGAGAATTTGTCCTTCGAGTCGTTTGTGAAGTTTGGTATACTCGAGGCCGGAGATTTTGGTGTATCTCAATCGCGCAACCAAGTAATCTCTTTACTATGGTTAGCCTGCATGCTGACAATCAGGTAACAAGTTATCCATTGTCAATTTATCATACCTTCTACCCAACCATACCATAATCTGTATGATACTTTAACCTTTCTTGAATCTTGATACTGCAACCATTCCGTAATTTTATGATACTCCAATCTCTCTTGATTCATTTAATTAGTAGAAACGAGTAACCTTCAATGCGGGTCAAATGTGTAATTTTGGGTGTGAGTCAAAACTGATCGAGTTAGGCTGACGGCTGACCTATAGATAATGGAGTTTAATTGAGGTTTACCAATATATAATGATTGGAGTTTTAAATGGAGGTTTCAAGGCTACAGTAGATGAAGTCAATTACACCGATTGTGAGTTAAAGCTCATGTGTTCTGAGGTTGACTTCAATGGTAGGGAGAAGGGCCATAAAATACAAGATTTATTAGGCTTATAACATAAAAATAAGTAAGCCTTCATCTTCTTTGTGTCACCTACGCATTCAATTACTAATTTAGATGCTTGGTTTCAGAATATGTCGTTGGCTTGCTTACTATTTACTCTTAAATATAGAGGTGATAAGGTGGGTGGGTCACACAACGGGTCAATGTAGTTTGAGTCGATTTTTTTTTATTAGTTAGAAAGAGTTGGATGGACGTGATTCTTGCATTAGTATTTGTCTTAAAAGATAAGATTTATTACATTACTTTACTTAAGAACGGGTTCGACTTATTTTTTGGCTCTTTACTATAATCATTTATTGATTGTGTGACAAACGGGGATATATAAGTTTATATCAGATTCTTTTTATATGTGTTGTGAATATGTTTCGGAGAGGAATTGAAAACCGAAAAAAAAGCCCTTCGCAGACATACCAATGATGCAGGGGTGTCTTTGGGGATTTGACCGGTAGATGTGATAAAACAAATGGAGCGAAGCCTATTATTACAATTAAACAAGAGCAAAGTCTATTATTACACTTATTGCATAAACCTGCTGAGATATGACTGGCCAAATTTGTGCCTCTGTGGTATGTCTTTTGTATAGAAGATCCATATCCTATGGTAGACCTACTGATTGTGCATTCATTTTTCAAAATCACAAGTTTGTGTTGATAAATTTGATCCTTTTATGGTGCAGCTTCCTCACTGGAAATGGGTTGATTGGTTGCAGGTCAGCAATTCATTCTGTTGCGCAACCTACCCACTAGGGTGGGATTAGGTGATGTTGTTAGTTACGCGTTATGATGTAGTAGTAAGACCACATGTAATGTATAAATCAAGATACCTGCAATTGCCTGTAACACCCCAACCCAAAAGGGTTAAAGTGTAACATTACGGGGTCGAATCAGAACATAAGCAAGCGGAATACATTAAATAATACAAGGGTTGCAAAGCAATTCTAACAAATGATAAGGTGCTAAAACTAAGCCTAACAACTTCCAAACTAATTACAAACTAAGAACCAAAAGAGGAATCTCTAAATCCATCTCTAATCCATGGGGAGCTATCAACCGTGTAGTCCACTAAAAGCTCCTAAGCACTCTTCCCTCAAACCCAGCTTCCTTCTAAATAACCTGCCGCAGGAAAAGAAATGCGGCTGAGCTTAAAAAGCCCAGTGAGCAGATATAAACAAACAAAAGCTAACAACAAAAGGGAAACGAAAGTGAATCTGAAATGAATCCAAGCAAACCTGTTGAGAATAATATCAAAGAATATGGAACATATGATAGAATTAACGGAATATGATCAAGGGGAATACGTATAAGGAATATCAAATGAATCAAAGGAAAATGGAACGAATCATAAGTGTAAGCAAATGAACTAAGAAAAAGCATAAGTCAATAACAATAAAGAAGTTAGAACAACAAGGATCAAATATATAGTAGAAATAACAGAAATGCCCAACAATCATATATCAACTTGTACATAGAGTAGCTAGCTCGATGTACCAAATGTGAAATGGAGTGTACTGCACATACATACCCATTCACCAAATTCAAAACGAAACAAAGTACCTAGGATGCATCCATACGCTCCCAATAAAAACAAATATATGTGCACAAAGCTCTAGGCTAAGTAAACATATACAATAATAAATATGGGCCTGAATAGCTAGCTTAAAGGGAACGCTGTAGACGAAAACCCACCTCCACAGATAGTGTCAATACCACTGGTGCATCAGTGGCAAGGCCATGGACTCCCCATGACTGGCTACAAATAAATCAAATAATGGGCAACAAATAGGGCATATGAATGCTATAAGAATAAGGACTATAGCATGCAACAATTATCAAGCAAATCATAACAGAAATGGATCGATCAAATATGGACAATACAAAGGGATCATATCAATGGTTCAAGTCAATGGTCCAAATCAAAGATTCATATCATGAGGTTCAAATCAAAGGTTCATAATAGCAAAAGGGTTCATAGTAAAGGTTCTTAGCAAGGTTCAAAATTTGAAGTTTAATAATCAAAAGATGTTAAAGAAAATCATGAGAAATCTTAGAGACTAAAACAAATTAAGGACTTTAGAAAATTATTTAAAATCTTTTTATTGTAAAAGTATTCCTTTAAAAATACATTTCATAAAAGTCATAAAAACTTCATATAAAACTGGCATTGTATCATAATCACATAAATCATTTCAAAAATAGTTTTTCTCAAAAGTCATCAGGTTATATTTTTAAAAGGGTCTTCATACGAAATTATACTATCAAATGAACCAATGATATCAGGCGTATAAAGATCAAAAATCATAATAGTGGCAATGGAACGGATCATGAGTCATAAAAAACCTTACTGAAAGGTTAGAATATCTGTACCTTAAACCGCCAATGAAACCATAACACAAGAATAGGAAGTCACCCCTTCTTCAGCGAATCTACGCGAATTTATCATTTATAACTTTATTAGTTTATGACATAACTGATTATTATGCTTCACCCTTATGTTTATTTGTTATACTATATAATAGAGTTGGTAACGTACTACTCGTATGTAACTCGGATTTAACCATGGTATTCAACGAATAATTCTACTAATATATTGTCAATTTTATTAAATTGATGATGTAGCATTTCTGGTTTTACAAGAGTTTCTAAAAGCCTCCATATTTTCTTAATATATATTACTAATAAATATAAACAAATCAAGTCTAGGTAAAACAATACTTAAATAGGACTAGTTTTGAAGTATATTTTTAGTTGACATAAACCAATTTTATATAACCTTAAGGTAGTTTATGTAACAACCTACAAAATAAAAGGACTAAAATGTAGGTTTCATGAAAAAAAAAAGAAAAAAAAAAAAAAAAACATGCCATGCAATCATCTTCATCATGTTATCATACGTAATACCTAGTATTATTACCGAAAACGATTTCGAACTCTTCATTGCTTGTTTTTAGATACTGACCAGATGATCTTTCTATTTTACTCGAAAAAGCATCGTACAATATAATATTTGACATGTCTGAATTACTATCATTATCAAGTATAACATTTAAGTCAAAGAACTATTTAAAGATATGTAAGATTTCGATAGCCATCATATTAAAGATGAGTACGTAGAGATTAGATCAACCGCCATGTTTTCTTTTAGTTATAAACTACTTAGATAGAAGGTGTGACCATAAGCAAGATGATGTTGATTATATAAACAATAAATTAAAGGTGAATGTGATTCTAGGATTTACCTCCAAGCGAGCCAAACGAGAACACAACAAAATCGAACACGATCACGAACACTAGTTCGAAAACGAATGCTAACACAAAAAAAAACCCACAATACCAACTTGAACCTCCAACGAATGAGCCAGAAGACACGCGAACACGAACCGATCGAATCAACCCCGACATGCACCGTACCCAAACTCGGTTATAACCACTCAACTCTCTATGTTCTATTTTTCAGCGAGACTATTATGTTTAGGAGACTATGATTGTTTTATGTTGGGGCAACCATTTGTATAGATGTGAGTGACAAATAGTTTACAATATACAGGACTTGGAGGGGAACAAATGAAGCTGAAACTTTGGACATGAACCTGAACCAACAACATGCAATCTAAACTTGAAGTGTTCTTGTCATTAATTCTTTTATTTGTGCAGATGAATGTTGTGGTTTGAAACTTGTTTTTGATTGTGTTGAGATTTTAGAATGGAGCATGCGCATGGGAAGCAGTCATATGGATGAATAATAACCTACTATTCGAATAATACGGGATTGTGGAGGAGAGATATGGACCGAGTATTAATTGTAATTAGTTCAAATCTTTTATTTTGTTTGAGATATTATGCATAAACAAGGAAATGTCGTGTATTGTGATCAAATAAATAAAGGTGCACGTATCTTCTAATTTGATATTGTGTTTACCTCCAACAATCGTATATAAGGCAATACAATAAAATCGGATCAATCACTTATAACGAGTGAGCGATTACATAATCAAATCGTGTATTAGTTTAGGATAAGGTAAAAGAAAAAGATTAGGTTGTATTTCTTCCAAATTTAGAAAATGTGTAAAGGTACAAAAATTTGTGTTGTTTCTTCAGTTTAGGTTAGTATCGGATTTAATATGTTACAAATTATTTAGTTAGTTTAGGATTATTATAAATAATGTGTAATTAATACATAGCACATAGTTTTATTAGTTCTTAATTATTATCCAATACTTAGGGTTATAATAGAAATGTCTTGCGTTATCATTCGTCTTTTCGAAAAATTCAAAATTAGAGGGTATTTTGGGAATTTTAACTTGTTTAAAATTTTTGGGTTTTACAATTCTTCCTTTCTAAAAAGAAAATTTTCGTCCTCGAAAATTGAAGTTGCGAGGTTAGACGGAGTCATAGCGAATCTCAAAAGATCGTCATAATTATTCTCACGCTTAGGGAGGTTCTTCCAAAAGAATCTTCACAACAAAAATTTTCTCATGACTCGATTTTGTCGATCAAAGGTAGCTTCGGTTTCCTCAGAAAAGACAAATCAGGTTGAATCTGATCAAAAAGCCAATGCAACAGATAATGGATGATAGATGAATCTTCTCGAAGTAATACATGGAATAAGAACAAAATTTAGATCGAATAACTGTATCAAACAGTAGAGAGCTATACCAGGAGCATAAGATTTGTAACAGATATCTAACGAATGAAGGAAGAGCATACACATGGGTAGAATGAACCTAAAGTCTCACTACTCGCAGATAATCTTCATTAGAGATCAGATTCTATGCTTCTCAGGCACTCCTCAAGATATCCTATGCCCAGAATAAGTGCACGTCATATGGTGTTAGTATTATTACGTTGATCAGGCGTCATAATACTAGCACCACATAAATATGCCCTCATGATGGTCATACTTTATCTCGAGTCGTGACAAGACAACCTATCTTAATCCACCTAGTACTTCTACAGTCCCAGAGGTCAACAAAATCAACGTCATAACCAGGAGGAAGACAAAACTACTCGTAAGAGTAAAGGATTCCCAGAATGTTTAGCAGAAGTAAGGTGCGTCGTCCAAAAGTATCAGATCTTCCACAATTCGTCAAAACTCCCAAAACAAAACCATCATCAAACATACGCAAAATGAACACGGAACTGAGATGCTACTAGAGGACCTAAATTATTCAAAGGATCTTATTACCAGATAATGAAACTTAAGTGAGTTAACGGAAGTGAAAATTCATCGTCAATAACTTCATCCTTCACAGAATCAACTCATCCAAACATAAAGGTTTGCTTCAATATCCGTCCATTCAAAATATATGATCTCCAATCTCTTCACGTCAGGGTAATCTGTCTTCATTTGTCCATCAATCTGGGAGTGAAACAAAATCGTGAACTTGAGTAAGGTTCATCAAGCCTTCTGCAGTTCTTCTTGGAATGTGATGGAGTAATGTGAATCTCTGGCACGATCTTCAAATCCCTTCATCATCTAGTCTGCTTCCGCTCTCAATTCATCTTAGTACAACCAAGACAAATAGGGAAGTGAGACTGCATGTCTTCATCAGCTTCAGGTTTGCCATCTTGACTAGGTTTGTCCTCTGCTCGCCAACACTTTCGCCTTGTATGGAATGTCTTCCACTCTTCAGGGTAGCCATCACTGTTGTCAACTCCAGTTCATGCAGTGAATAATTCTTCTCATACGTTTCTAGTTGTCTTGATGCATAAACAATTATCTTCCCGGGATGTATACGTTCATAACCGAGTCTCTTCTCAAAGCGTCCCGAAATTGGTACCACCTGAAAGTATGGAAGCAAATTTCTATTTCAGCTTTTCCAAAACTCCATTCCCAATCAAATTAAACTGTTTTCCCTTTGCTCACAAAATTCATCAATGGTAACGCAAGTTGTAAACATCTTCCAAAATTCTTCTACAAAGTTCAAAATATTTCAGCTTCTCTAATCTGTTGTCGGTCTTGGTCGCTTGGTGATAGTTTCAAATTTTACGGGATTTATAGCAATATCCTCAATTAAGAACACGGTTGTCTCAACAAATATCAACTTCCAGAATGCACAAACGATCGTCAAATTCTAACAAAGTGCAAAAATGAGTTTCATGTTCTTCCTCGTCTCTGAATGTACTAATAGTCATACAATGACCATTTTTCTAAGTACTCACGAGAGACAAAATTTATCAGGTTCACAAAACAGTCAGAGCATTAGCTAATACTATTAGTATCGCTAACCGTCATAGCAGTCGTTATAGATTCGAAAGGCAATTCTATAGCGTCTCAAAGTTGAATAGATACATAGTCGTTTCAGGGTGGTGACATAATGGTTCCTAACAGCAATACGGTTCAGCTTCCAGTAATCAATACAAATCCCCTGTCACCATCCTTCTTTATCGCGAATGAAACTGAAACACGCCTAAAAGATACACTTAAGCAAACTCCCTTCCTAGTCTTCGGTTGCTGCTTTTCCCGGTTGCTTAAATCAACTAGTATGATCCCGGACACATCTGAAAGACATCTTCGCGTGGTAACTAGACAATCTCCTGGTATCATGTCAAATCCAACTCCACACTCTGGTGGAAAAACTTGGTTGTTCAACCAGGAATCATATTCAGAAAACTCAGGGTGTCAAATAACTCTAAAGATAAGGTTCATTCATTGGTATACAAAATAGGTTCTAGGAAAACTTCATAACCGCGAAAGTAACACAAAAGTCTCTAGAGTAATAGTGATAGCAAAAGTTTAACAATCGAAAATCATGGTAGGGAGTTCAAAATTGTTCAAAACACCAAAGGTGAGACGTAGTAGGATAGTTGTCAGCATCTTGAATGCTTAAACAACCAATTCCTTATCAAAATAAAATCGAAGTTAACTTTCCAAGGAAAAACAGATCAACATGGCAAATCTTATCGTTCAAAAGTGAGGGGAACATTTCTATACTCGTGGTTAAACACCACAAGACTTCTCATAGGGTCAGAGATGGGTAAGACAAAATCAAAAAGCATCGGAAGGCTCACAAATGCTTATCAAAAGCAAGAGACAAATCACAGGATGTATCAAATACGCCGTCTTCATGGAGATTCTCAGAATGTTCGAAGAGGCATCAAAATGATTAACAAAAGGATCAAAGGTCAAAGTCAAAATCTGAAGATAAGGATCAAATAGTGTCAGGAATTACTATGCAATTCTTAATGTCTTCAAAGTTCACTAGCTTATAAATCTTAGGTAGTGCAAATCATAAGTTTTCAAATCTCCAAAAAGTGATCTTAACAGGCTTAAAAGTAAGGCACGAATCAGAGTGATGCGGAAGCAATGATACTTAAACAAATGCCTTATAGTCTACCCATTCCTCACTGGTCATAACTTAAGTTTCTTCGGGGTGGGAGATCCTAAAGCAAAATTCTTAAAGGTTGCTCCCTAACTCTTATGGTGTAAAACTTAGAGGGCCTAATACTCACAGGTCATAGCCTAAGCTCTACGGGTTTAGAATCCACCGATCAAACCTGTCTCTGATACCATAATTGTAACACCCCAACCCAAAAGGGTTAAAGTGTAACATTACGGGGTCGAATCAGAACATAAGCAAGCGGAATACATTAAATAATACAAGGGTTGCAAAGCAATTCTAACAAATGATAAGGTGCTAAAACTAAGCCTAACAGCTTCCAAACTAATTACAAACTAAGAACCAAAAGAGGAATCTCTAAATCTATCTCTAATCAATGGGGAGCTATCAACAGTGTAGTCCACTAAAAGCTCCTAAGCACTCTTCCCTCAAACCCAGCTTCCTTCTAAATAACCTGCCGCAGGAAAAGAAATGCGGCTGAGCTTAAAAAGCCCAGTGAGCAGATATAAACAAACAAAAGCTAATAACAAAAGGGAAACGAAAGTGAATCTGAAATGAATCCAAGCAAACCTGTCGAGAAGAATATCAAAGAATATGGAACATATGATAGAATTAACAGAATATGATAAAGGGGAATACGTATAAGGAATATCAAATGAATCAAAGGAAAATGGAACGAATCATAAGTGTAAGCAAATGAACTAAGAAAAAGCATAAGTCAATAACAATAAAGAAGTTAGAACAACAATGATCAAATATATAGTAGAAATAACAGAAATGCCCAACAATCATATATCAACTTGTACATAGAGTAGCTAGCTCGATGTACCAAATGTGAAATGGAGTGTACTGCACACACATACCCATTCACCAAATTCAAAACGAAACAAAGTACCTAGGATGCATCCATACGCTCCCAATAAAAACAAATATATGTGCACAAAGCTCTAGGCTAAGTAAACATATACAATAATAAATATGGGCCTGAATAGCTAGCTTAAAGGGAACGTTGTAGACGAAAACCCACCTCCACAGATAGTGTCAATACCACTGGTGCATCAGTGGCAAGGCCATGGACTCCCCATGACTGGCTACAAATAAATCAAATAATGGGCAACAAATAGGGCATAGGAATGCTATAAGAATAAGGACTATAGCATGCAACAAATATCAAGCAAATCATGACAGAAATGGATCGATCAAATATGGACAATACAAAGGGATCATATCAATGGTTCAAGTCAATGGTCCAAATCAAAGATTCATATCATGAGGTTTAAATCAAAGGTTCATAATAGCAAAAGGGTTCATAGCAAAGGTTCTTAGCAAGGTTCAAAATTTGAAGTTTAATAATCAAAAGATGTTAAAGAAAATCATGAGAAATCTTAGAGATTAAAACAAATTAAGGACTTTAGAAAATTATTTAAAATCTTTTTATTGTAAAAGTATTCCTTTAAAAATACATTTCATAAAAGTCATAAAAACTTCATATAAAACTGGCATTGTATCATAATCACATAAATCATTTCAAAAATAGTTTTTCTCAAAAGTCATCAGGTTATATTTTTAAAAGGGTCTTCATACGAAATTATACTATCAAATGAACCAATGATATCAGGCGTATAAAGATCAAAAATCATAATAGTGGCAATGGAACGGATCATGAGTCATAAAAAACCTTACTGAAAGGTTAGAATATCTGTACCTTAAACCGCCAATGAAACCATAACACAAGAATAGGAAGTCACCCCTTCTTCAGCGAATCTACGCGAATTTATCATTTATAACTCTATTAGTTTATGACATAACTGATTATTATACTTCACCCTTATGTTTATTTGTTATACTATATAATAGAGTTGGTAACGTACTACTCGTATGTAACTCGGATTTAACCATGGTATTCAACGAATAATTCTACTAATATATTGTCAATTTTATTAAATTGATGATGTAGCATTTCTGGTTTTACAAGAGTTTCTAAAAGCCTCCATATTTTCTTAATATATATTACTAATAAATATAAACAAATCAAGTCTAGGTAAAACAATACTTAAATAGGACTAGTTTTAAAGTATATTTTTAGTTGACATAAACCAATTTTATATAACCTTAAGGTAGTTTATGTAACAACCTACAAAATAAAAGGACTAAAATGTAGGTTTCATGAAAAAAAAAAAGAAAAAAAAAAAAAAAAAACATGCCATGCAATCATCTTCATCATGTTATCATACGTAATACCTAGTATTATTACCGAAAACGATTTCGAACTCTTCATTGCTTGTTTTTAGATACTGACCAGATGATCTTTCTATTTTACTCGAAAAAGCATCGTACAATATAATATTTGACATGTCTGAATTACTATCATTATCAAGTATAACATTTAAGTCAAAGAACTATTTAAAGATATGTAAGATTTCGATAGCCATCATATTAAAGATGAGTACGTAGAGATTAGATCAGCCGCCATGTTTTCTTTTAGTTATAAACTACTTAGATAGAAGGTGTGACCATAAGCAAGATGATGTTGATTATATAAACAATAAATTAAAGGTGAATGTGATTCTAGGATTTACCTCCAAGCGAGCCAAACGAGAACACAACAAAATCGAACACGATCATGAACACTAGTTCGAAAACGAATGCTAACACAAAAAAAAACCCACAATACCAACTTGAACCTCCAATGAATGAGCCAGAAGACACGCGAACACGAACCGATCGAATCAACCCCGACATGCACCGTACCCAAACTCGGTTATAACCACTCAACTCTCTATGTTCTATTTTTCAGCGAGACTATTATGTTTAGGAGACTATGATTGTTTTATGTTGGGGCAACCATTTGTATAGATGTGAGTGACAAATAGTTTACAATATACAGGACTTGGAGGGGAACAAATGAAGCTGAAACTTTGGACATGAACCTGAACCAACAACATGCAATCTAAACTTGAAGTGTTCTTGTCATTAATTCTTTTATTTGTGCAGATGAATGTTGTGGTTTGAAACTTGTTTTTGATTGTGTTGAGATTTTAGAATGGAGCATGCACATGGGAAGCAGTCATATAGATGAATAATAACCTACTATTCGAATAATACGGGATTGTGGAGGAGAGATATGGACCGAGTATTAATTGTAATTAGTTCAAATCTTTTATTTTGTTTGAGATATTATGCATAAACAAGGAAATGTCGTGTATTGTGATCAAATAAATAAAGGTGCACGTATCTTCTAATTTGATATTATGTTTACCTCCAACAATCGTATATAAGGCAATACAATAAAATCGGATCAATCACTTATAACGAGTGAGCGATTACATAATCAAATCGTGTATTAGTTTAGGATAAGGTAAAAGAAAAAGATTAGGTTGTACTTCTTCCAAATTTAGAAAATGTGTAAAGGTACAAAAATTTGTGTTGTTTCTTCAGTTTAGGTTAGTATCGGATTTAATATGTTACAAATTATTTAGTTAGTTTAGGATTATTATAAATAATGTGTAATTAATACATAACACATAGTTTTATTAGTTCTTAATTATTATCCAATACTTAGGGTTATAATAGAAATGTCTTGCGTTATCATTCGTCTTTTCGAAAAATTCAAAATTAGAGGTTATTTTGGGAATTTTAACTTGTTTAAAATTTTTGGGTTTTACATTGCCTATCCCTTTTTATACCAGTTTTCAAACCTTAACTTACAAGACAATATATCCGGGATTACTTCTGGTCATATATTGGAGATGTCCTTACTCCTCAAACAAGGTTTCGGTTATCTTTTAACTGTACTTCACAATAAGAAAATCAAAGTCATAAATGGTCTCTTAGTTTTGTTAAAATAAAATGCAGGTGAAGGAGGTACAAGGGGGAAAAAAGAAAAGAAAAAGCACCGCTCCTTACCAAACTCGAGAGGAAACAACTAAAAGATGATGAACAGAAATGTCAAGTCTACGTGGAGAAACTTAACAAAGAGTCCAATGATTACTATGCAACGCTTAGTTCATGGTGTCCTTTCTCAGCAAAGAACAAGTCACCAACGAGGAACGGTGCAAGCTTCTCATATGTGCCTATAAGAATATCATGGTTGTTTATTTTGATTTGCGATATTTGATCACATCAGATGAGGTGTTGTGCGACAAGGACGTGTCTTTGATACTCAATAAATACAGATTAAAGATCGAGAGCGAGAGACAAAGAGCTTCAAGGTATCTGCAATAATTTTTCTAATCTCACTGTTTAGGAAGCTTATGCTCGACATCTTGATGATTTTTTACAACTCTTTGAACCAGGCCATTCAATTAATACAATGATGTGTTTGTAATCTTATTGGTTGTTGAGTTTAAAAGGTACACCATCTATTGATTACGAACATGCATTTTTAGCATTTGACCTGGATAAGATTATCAGTAACAACATGCATTTACTCACATCAGATATGGACTATTAGGTGTCCACAGCATGGACATTGAGTTGTAAATCGATAGGCGCTCACACACATCTATTGCTACACAAGACAATAAATTTTGGAGACCCCAAGCTTGGACGTTTGTTAGTGTAATTGTAACAGAAGCAATTTCTTATCTGAACGCATTGTCTCATTCTTTGTTTCATATTTTAAATGGAACAAGTTTACGTTATTACTTTTCTTATCATCTCATTCTCTATTTCCCCTGGCTATGTTTTCTGATGATGGCCTCAGTCTTCTTGCCACACTGATTGGCACGCCTAAAAGGTTAGATGCTTTTACAAGCCAAATGTGCAAGGAATCGTGGGGCCGTAGTAGTTTTGCCAGATGCATGATAGAAGTGAAGTCGGATAAGGTGCTTCGGGACAGTCTCACTGTTGAGATACCATTACTTGATGGTTCGGGTTCGACTATTGAGAGGATACGGGTTGAATACGAATGGAAACCACCTCGTTGTGATAACTGTAAGATCTTTGGTCATATGCTGGTTGATTGTCTTAAAGTTGTTGCACCTCCAGTTCAGCCTACTAAGCCTGTTAATGATGGTTTCACGACTGTCAATAATTATAAGAAGGGTAAGCAAGGTGGTTTTACTACTCAGGGTAAAGGAGGGTTTAATAAACCTGTTGTGGGTAAGCAGTTTCAATATCAACTCAAAAAGAATCCTCCTGAACTAAAGAAGGTGGATGGCACTAAGAAGAAGGCCTCTGATGTACCGAGTATGAGTGGAACGAAGATTTCTACATCTAATCAGTTTGCTGTTCTTAATATGGATGATACGGATGTTTTTGGTATTCCGTCTAATGAAAACTACAAGGATGTAGATGCTGATCTTACAAGGGAAGTTACTGCGGATGAGTCTACTAAGACATGTAATACAATGGAAGTTAATGTGGAAGAGTATATTAAGATTGGTAATGATTCACAAGCTCCTCTTGTGAGTGATTTTACTTCACAAGAACTGCTTGTGAGTGATTTACTGGGAACAAAGGAAGTTGGTTCTACTCCTATAGGTGAAAAAATTGGTAAGCTTGAAAAGCTACTTATTGATGGGAAAGCTACTCTTGTGGATGATGATGGTCATCCTATTCCGTCTACCTCTGTCACTAAGAGGGTTAACCCATTTTCAAAAGTGGGTGCGGTTGTGGTTTCTGATAGTGATGATGATGAGGTTCTTAACACGTTCGACGAATCAGTAAATCTTTTTGGTGGTGGTCATGAGCGTGAAGATGAGTTTGATGACTATGATGATTATTCGAAGCAAATTTATGATCTTCCAGGAGAATTGGATGCTCTTAATGCCATTTATGGTTTTAATCTCCAAGGTCGTAGGAAGTAGTTTATCTTTTTGTCAGAGTCTCTTGAATCATGTGGTTAATGGTTTGTTTTCTTGTTTCGAAAATAGGAAGTATCTTGTTATGTAAGTTTTCGCTTATGTAACGGGCTGAGATATGAGATTCACTCATATCCGTTGTACTTAAATGTTTTTTGGAGTAATCTATTTACCGGGTCATTGACCTTTTACCAAAAAAAAAAAAAAAAAAAAAAAAAATCCCATAACCGAATCTTAAATATTAAACCAATAAAGTGATTAAAAATTTCCTTGTTTGGTGATAACAAGATAACAGTTATTATAATAGAACCTTTAATATTTGCGAAATATTTTCTTGATGTTCCCAACGATATTATTCATTTACTAGTAAGCTACCCTCACCATATTTGCAAGCGTTACACAACCATAGTACACAACACATGTTATAGCAACATACCTCCATGCTACAGAAGTTTTTATGATCATTTCTTTCAACTTATTAATAAAATCCACCCTTTTTCTTCGAATTTCTGATCTTCTTGGACAATTCTTGATCATTTCGATATAAGTTTGCATGTCGTGAACACACAGAATGTCGTCAATCTTGAAGAAATCCATCACATTCACGCCATTTTTCACTCTCTGATCTATCAAATTATCAGATATTTTGTTGGTCTCATCGTCATCTGCCTTTAGACGGTCAAGAACCAATTCGGTACCAACATGAGCATAACACGTATGTCTCCAAGCTGTAAATGTCTCATTGAATATAACTCCTGGAAGTTTTGTTATAGGATCCTTTGCATTAACGATTCTAAGAACTTTTACTCCCAACTCCTCGCACCTTTCTTTGAAACGAACGTTGCCAACCCTTGGTCCTGCGAATGAGAAAACTGTTAATGGGACCGTATGTTGTTTTAGACCGACTTCAGCTATGTCATACGCGAGTAGCAAAGCTAGTGAACTGCCCATGCTATGTCCGACTAATGTTATACTTAGTTCTTCGTGTTTATGCTTGTTTAGAAGTCGAGAAACTTCAGAAAGAAGTTGTTCCCGACAACTACCGACACCAAACCTTACATTGGTCTCAGAAGAAGTGTACAAACTGAGAAACCCAGCCTCTACCATTATATCAGGTTTGGGATCATTAGGATCCAACTTGGCCGGAGATAACGAACTCATTAGGCTCGCTATCCACTCAGGATAACTAACCGTTCCACGAAAAGTTACCAAAATATCCCTCCTCCCAATCCTCTTTACCTCTTCTTCCGATGACACCGCAATGTACCCCACCCATCGGGCACACGAACCACCATTTTGAATAGGGACGCTAATGTCAGCAGTGGCATAAACGTACTTTGTAACTTCATACTCACAATCCCCCAAACCTACCTCCGAAAACATTTGTTTCTTGCCATACTTGCAGTTCAAGTAACGGCTCGAATTAGGTTTTAGATCAAAAGCGTCATAGCATGCGGTAACAAACTTTCCATAACGGACGATTTCACACCGGAGAAGTGGATTCAAGGGTTGGATGAGATCATCCCAGTTGTTTAAACCTTGAACATTTCTCCAATTAAGAGGTAAATTAGTGGAGGAATTGTTAGAAACCCTAGTTGATGATAACGACGAGGCTAAAGACTTCACTCCAACAACTTTGTTACATATCTTGCTAGTAAAACGAGGTCTGTATGAATAAGGTGTTTTAGGGGTGATGATCATGGTAGGATTAAGTGGGAAGTTAACAAGATTAATGCATGGATTGTTGATCACGTTAATGAATGCTTTTGATGCCATATGATTATATGAAAGTGGCTAGATAGGCAGGTTGATGATCAGAGAGAAATTAGATGGAGAGATTAATGTAATCTAAAGCTTGTTTAGCAAGGTTTTGACTTAGAGATTAAGCGAAGCTCAACAAAGTGTCATATATATAATTATGTATGTGTGTGTAAGCTCGTATTTACGTACATTCATAGCTATTGGTAGGGGTGTGCACGGTTTGGTTTGGGTCGGTTTTTGGCTAAAACCGAAACCGAACCAAAATGATCAGTTTTTATAGAACCCAAAATCAAAACCGTTCAGGTTTTGGCGGTTTGGTTTTTCGGTTTATCACCGGTTTCGGTTCGGTTTTTGGTTTTTTCGGTTTCTAACCGTTTATATTTGGGTATGACAAATTTATACCAACAAACTTATATTACATAGAAAATTGGTTATTCTTATTTACTTATTTTTGTCAATCTAAGCATAATAATGTTTATTCCATAATTTTATAATTACACGCATATAATTGAGACCACACATGCAAGTGAACATACACATAGTATGATCATCTTCATATATTTATTGACATATATTCTCAAGATGCATATAAACATAAACGTTAAGATAAATATATTATAATCTACCCACAATATGAATATGAATTTATAAATTTGATTTATTTAATTATTTATTCATATTATATTAATTATATATTATTATTTAATAAAATCGGTTCGGTTTTTGGACAAAACCGAAACCAAACCGTATTTTTTGGTTTTTGAAAAATTAAAAACCAAACCATCGGTTTTTAGTTTAAGTCGATTTTTTCGGTTCGATTTTTTTGATTTTCCGTTCGGTTTCGATTATTTCAGTTTTGTTTGCTCACCCCTGCATATTGGTGAAGGTAGCATCAGTTTGAAAGACTAGACGAGTACCCGTGCATAGCAACGGGATTTTATAGCGATAGATAGTTTATTAATAAAAAAAGTTTATAGGTTATAAACCAAAAATAATAAAAGTTTGAAGATTTGGAAATTAAACATAATGTTTTGAAACCTGGTTCGACCCGGGTGGTTCAACCGGTTGAACCGTTTCGGATGAAAATGAGTCGATTTAAACCGGGTCAACTTGCTAGGTTGGGTCGAAAAAGGGTCAAATAAACAGGGTCAACCCGCCAGGTTTGAAGTGTCCCGGGTCAACCCGGTTTGTGTTTTAATTGGTTGTATTTAATTTGATAGATTTGTTTTTAATTGGTTGTACAATGTAAATAAATCATTATACTTTTAAGTAATGAAAATGTTTTGAAACCCGGTTCGACCCGGGTGATTCAACCGACTGAACCGTTTCTGTCGAAAAATGGGTCGATTTAAACCGGGTCAACTTGCTAGGTTGGGTCGGAAATGTGTCAAATTAAATCGGGTCAACCCGTCGGGTCTGAAGCGTCCCGGGTCAACCCGGTTTGTGTTTTACTTGGTTGTATTTAATTTGGTAGATATGTTTTTAATTGGTTGTACAATATGAATAAATCATTGTACTTTTAAGTAATGAGGTGTTTTAATAAGAGTATTAATTACATTTCACTTTTCTCTCTCATTTGACCATTATTGAAAACTCAACATTTCTTGAAAACTCAACATTTCAATTGTTGACCATTTTTCCATTATATGGAGTAAAGATACTCCGATATCTACACACACCTACACTAAAAAAAAAAAAAAAAAAAAAAAAAAAAAATTGATTTAGCTTTTTGTTTTAATAGATACCAAATAGATCAATAAAAAACGCAATAAGATTTTGTTACCACCGATAATGATGGAGCAACATGTATATTTGTCATCACAGTGGTAGCCAGGCTATTATAAATTCAAGTCTTATCCTATGACTATTTAATCACGTTAATCATAGTGTTACGTGCTTTACTTTTCTAATAATGTCTCTTGTGGAAAAAACCTTACGACTATCGTATTAAAATGTGACAGCTCTTAAGTAAGGGCGCAAACGAGCTGAGTAGTGCAAAGCACAAACTCGATTCGGCTACTAAAACTCGAGCTCGAAACTTGACTCGAGCTTTGGATGTCAAGCTTGAGCTCGACTCATTATCTAAAACTCGACTCGAGTTCGATTATTTTCACATTTTAATCTCCAACTCGATGAAAAATAGGCATATCAAGCTCGACTCGACCTAATGGTGGCTAAAGGGTAAAGCTACTAAAACCATCGCTTTAGGCCCTCTAATTTTTAAGGCCCCAATTTTCTAAAGCACCATTATGTATAAAGTCGTCACATATATTTTTTAGCATCACCTTTAGGGCCTCAGAAATTTTTAGCCACCCCCCCTCTCCCCAATTTATTAGTATACCTAATACGGCTTAGGATTTTATGCCACATTGATTTTAATCTTTATTCTTTAAAGCCTAAATACTTTTAACTAAATACTAAGCCCAACATTTAGTTTGAGGGAAAAAACGAAAAGAAAAAAAGATCGTCCTTCATGGTAATGTAAAATAATGGATCAAGCTCATTTTAGTAATTTTTTTCTCAAATTACTAAAATACCTTATACACTTTGGGATTTGAAGCCACATTTGTTTTTATGTTTATTCTTTAGGCCTACAAAATATCATATACGAAGTCCATCATTTTAGTTTTTTCAAAAATGACCAACATCGTGTTTTTGGGTAATAAGAGAAAATGGATTAAGCTCATTTTAATTATCCAATTCTTAAAGACTAATAGATAAGATTTTAAATGAACTAAAAGTTCGGCGATCTCTTATGAACCGTTCAAACAATGATTATTTTTATACGTTCTATGGTCTTTTGATCATTCATTTTTGTACTTTTTGTTTAGTGTGTTGATATATGAATGCGAAGAAACTGCTTAAGCATTCATGTAGGGTTTGTTTGATTGAATGTTCATGAACGAACACAGACAAGCCCACTCGTTTCCGTTCATTTTGTCGTCTTAGCCCTATTTCTAGTTCATCAAAACAATGATGTTCGGTTCTCAATTTACTAAGCATTCATGGTTTTCTAGTTAGACGCTATATTATTCCAATTACTTCACTAAAAACATAGAAATAATCAAAAAGGCCCTATTTTTGAATTTTGCTTTAGGCCTCGATAAGGCTTGAGCCGCCACTGACTCGACTCAGTTATATGACTATTAATTAATTACATGTACATAAAAGGGTAAAATTGTAATTTATTTGAAGCTCCATAAGGCTCGGAAGCCTCATGAGCCAGGTATTTTGAAACTTGAACTCGACTCGAAAGTGTACTCGAGTATCTCAAGCTCAACTAGCTCGTTATATGAAGTCGATTTCTAGTAGTTTACGACTTGATTTTGAATAGCTTGCGAGCTGTCTCGTTTTGTTTACACCTTTAGTCTCAAGTTCAAATCCTGTTTGGTGTAAAAATATTGTGAATTGGTCACATAAACCTCCTAGAAAGTTTTATCTGGTTTTATTTTGTGTAACAGTAGTCTCAAACATCATAAATTAGTTAGCAAAAAAGCCTAAAAACCATTCTCAAACATCATAAATTAGTCAGTAGAAAAGCCTGAAAACCATAGTTACCATATAAATAATGTCTATGGAAGAACAAGTCACAACGTGGAATCGCTAGAGCGTTGGTTATTTTTCTTTTGGACATTCAATCCTACGGTATAAAAAATATCACTTTTTTGACTTTAATAATGAGGAATTTTTACTAATTAACGAGTTCAGTTCACTATATTATTCAACTTTTTTGCTTCAGAGAAGTAGTTATACAACCTTTTAAATAATGCATATCACTCAAATATATGTCTATCCAAGTATTCAAGTATATTTTTTGTGTGTGAAATACTTTATTTCCCAATTTTTAACACTACAAAATTTGTGACATTTGCTTACTAAAAATTTTGCTCACTAAAACCTATTAAAAGTCACCAAATCAAAATAATTAAAAAAAATTAATACAAAAAAATATAAGATATGTAAAATTAAAAACAAAAGTCACTCATCTCAAATTTACTCTACCCCATCCTCCCTCCCAAATTTCTCACACACACATACACAACTTCACCATCGTTATTGACAACCACCATCGAAACCCTAACTCCACAGTTGTTATCCACCGTCGTCACCACCTCTGAAACCCTTAACTCCATTGTCGTTATTGACAACTTAAATCTGGCACCGTCATCACCACCTCTGTCTCTATCTGATCGTCTTTCGAAACCCTAAACCCGGCACTATCATCACCATCACCGTTACCGTTATCAAGTTAGGTATAATACATCAATTCCTTTACATATTATTTTGAATTTTTATGCTAATTAAAATTTCTCATATTATTGATATGTTGTTTACAGCATATTGTGTGTTTATAAATATGTATTGATATGTTGTTTGCATCTTATTACGTGTTGATACGTGTTATTAGGTTTTAGGACTTCAATTTGTATGTAATGGATGAATGATGGAATTTTAATAGTTGAATTAGTAATAAATTAGATGTTAATTTGTGAAGATATTGACGCTGAGTTGAAATGAATGATGGAATTTATAATATGGCAGTCGCTTGTTGCAAATGAAGACTTCCAACACATTCTTGGTGTTCATAGCACGAATGTTGATGGCAAGCAAAGTATCATGTTTGCTATGACAATAACATGCATAATATGGAAAGCAAAGTATCATGTTTGATGGAAAGCGAAGTATCATGTTCAGAACACGAATGTTTTAAATATGACAGTCTTTTGTTACAAATGAAGACTTCCAATACATTCTTGGTGTTCAGAACACCAATGTTAGGACCACCTTTCAACAATAATACATAAAACAGAAAGGAAACTTAGGACCACCTTTCAACAATAATACACAAAACAAAAAGCCAAAAAATATGAGGAAACAAAGTTATAATGCCATGTGAAGAAGAAAGGAAAAAGTGCAACAATAAACAGTAGAGGTGGTACTTTACACCCATATACTTTTTGAATGGCTCAAATCGAATAAGGTTTTATATACCGCAGTGATATACTAATATATGCACACTTGACACTTCCTAAAACATTTTATTGAGAAATTTAAGATTGGTATTCAAATAATATAATTTTCGCACTCGTATTTTTATAGATTAGTAACTGAAGGAATATACAATTTTTTCACAGAAGTGCTCTATGACACTTGTCCCAATATGAATCAAAAGAATTACACATGTTTATGCAAATAGTTTTTGACCCATTACCCAACCTCGCCCACTTTGCCAACACTAATCAACACTTCCACAAGGAATCAGAAATAGTCAAAAGTTGGGTGCTTTAGAGGACGAATTTAGATAAGATAGGGTAGAGAGTGGGATGCTAGAATTTAACCTAAAAACAAGCCTCTTTTGTCTTCTATCCGGCAAAGGGAACTCGATTTTACGGTCAAGCCTGCCAGAGTGTAGAAGTGCGGGATCCAATGTATCAGCTCGATTATTTGCCATTATAACCTTCACATTCACTGTTTGGTTAAACCCATCCATCTAAACAAACAAAATTCATGATATTGTAAGCTCTCATAGATTAATATTGAGAAAAAACAATGTAAAATGGTTCCACAACCCTTTTCACAGGATTAATTCTTTAGCTTACCTGATTTAGAAGTTCCATTAGAATTCGTTGCACTTCTCTATCAACTCCGGTCTGAGCATTAAACCTAGCAGTAGCTATTGCATCTACCTCATCAATAAATATGATTGCAGGCAAATTTTCTTTGGCAAGTCGGAAGATATCACGAACCATTCGCGGACACTACATTAATCATAAAATATTTAAGGGAACTAAAGTTGACCCGAGTCACTAGTGTACCGTATTGTGTAATGGCAATGAAGTATTACGTCACATTTATGTTGACTCAGTGTGGTACAATTGTGTACAAATGTGATTGACAATTAAATTTTGAATCATTTGTAAATTACCGGAAAAGATGAAGATGAATGGTGGCGGTGATAGTTGTGTGGTGGTGATGGAAAGTTAAAAAGAAAATGAATATTAAACTTGCAAAAAATGTCCCTACAGTAGCGATGGTAAAATAGTCATTTCATAGGCCACTAACTTGAGGCGAAGGTAAAATAGTCATTTCACAGGCCACTAACGTGAAAACACTAACGAGCGTTAGCTAAAAAAACATTTTTTGCATGAACAGTAATGCGGCAAGGACATTTTTTGTAGAAAATTGAATGTTTAGGGACAATATTTGCAAATTTGTTTTGATGACATTATTTGCATTTTTCGTAAAGTTAAAGGACATTTTTTTTGCAGTTTTCTCTAATTATTATGACATATTTTTAGTGACAAATTAAGTTTTTGACACATTTAGTTTCATAATTAAATGACATATTTTTATTGACAAATGCTAACTGGTAAACCATGTTTTAGTTATGGCATCTGTTTGTTGACTTTGTCTCCTTCATCATCTCCGGTAAACAAAGGCCTTCTTTGTTGCGAAAACAAGGCTGTTAACTTCTTTGTTTTCTTCAAAAACCACCTTATATATACTACATATAATACACGAAGCACTCTCTCTCTCTCTCTAAATTTTATGACTTACAAGAAAATATGTATAGTGTACACCACTTTAATGCAAATAAATTTCAGACTTACAAGAGAAGAAGTATAGTGTACACCACTTTAATGCACATATTAAAAAAAAAAAAAAAAAAAAAAAACACCATGCTATTTAATGTAATTAATTAATTAACTGATCAATAAATACAATTAATACAATTATTAAAACACCGCTTACATAAGAAATACAAATTACCAAACATATTGTACAACCAAATTAAACACAATTCTTGCATTAAATGCTACTAATTCAAATAATAAAGCAAATTATACAAATATTCAAGCCAAAATGGGTAACGTGCCAAATGGGCTTGAGCCGGAATGGCGCGGCCAAGCTCGAGCACAAACGGGCATGGGCCAACCGGGTTTGAGCGCGAACGGGCACGAGATAAACGAAATTCTTGATATCCGTAAATTTTTTGTAAAAAGTACATAATAAACTAAAATACAAAATTTATCGGATTTTTTTTATTTCATAATACCGCCGTCGAAACGTGCGAGTACCCTCATAGCACTACAATTGAGGCACGTTGTGCAGATTTATATAAAATTAAGACCATTAGTACATCAATACTAAGTGACACGTCACTAATCTTTTAAGAGAAATGCTACATCCACCTACAATTTACAAAATAAAACCCACACGATGACATGTCACTTCCTGATTGGTGTGGTTTCTCTCTCCTCTTTTAATAAACCACTCACTTTCTAACACATCTTTGCCATGTCATCGGGTTTTTTTTTGTAAATTGTAGGTGGATGTAGCATTTCTCATCTTTTAATCATATATCACTGCACTGCACATTTGATATTCATATACAAAAGAAAGAAAATTGATACATCATACACGTAAACACACTTGACACAATCCGATAAAAAAGAGAACTACAAAATTAAAGATCCTAAAAAAAACACAACCTAAAAACAACAAAACCTTTATCGAAATACAACTACTGTTACACCTTTTACAACCACTAATACACCATTTGTATTTATTGTGAAACCGGCATGACGCAATACAAACCTTGACTTGACCGGTACGAGAGTAACACAAACCTTGATCGAAATACAACTTCGAACCCATCCATGGTTGTCTCCGAGGAATTAACCCGTTCCAATAACAAATCGAAGAACCGATCTTACGTGTGGTTTGTGTCAGGCGAATCATGAACAAGGCAAACAAAAATTACAATGAAGATTTAAGACTTTTTTCATGCGACATGCGGTTACGGTTGAAGCAGATTCCGAGAATGTGTTGTCGGTTTAGAAGGCGGCTAGGTGGTCTAGTTATTAGGACCTAATAAATAGACCTAAAAAAAGACCTAATTCATAAATAACTTGTACAATACATAATTGTGCAAGTCATTTTATGCATTAGGTCTCTCTTTAGGTTCATTTATTAGGTCCATTTATCATTTTTGTATTAGGAATGTGTTTGTTGGGACGGATTATGATTTGATGGACACTGAAATTGGGGAGGAGATGAATGATTGTTTTCTAAGATGATAGAGAAAGAAGAGGGTGAGTGGATGAAATAATGGATGGCATAAATACCAGTTTTGCCCTTTTAAATTTAGGGCATGCTTAGGGGTTATACGGGATGGGGAATGAGAAAGATAATAAAAAATGTTGTTTGATAGAGTATAATGTAATGACCTATTATCTAATAGTCGGTAATGAGTTATTACCCAATAATTAGAAGGAATGCTTTTCTTAGCTTTTCCCTTTCCTTAGCATTCCCTTTGCCTTTGATTTTCTCATTTCCTATTTTGAACCAAGCGCACCCTTATTAATTAGTTTATTTGAATTTTATTTCAACGAGGGCTTTGTTCACCATACAGAATCATTGGTTTTGCAAGAGTTATGCGTATTTAGTTATTATATGCTTAATTTTGATCGGGGGTACTCGATTGAATAAATGAAGTTTGTTTAAGTAAGCTTTTGTAAATATAATTATTTTATGAAAAAAGTATTAAATACATGACTGGCTTTCATCGTCGTAACTTAAAACATTTTATTTCAAACACATAGTTTTACTACACACAATCAGGTCTTTTTCTGTTACCTCTTACATCCAAAGTAAACTGATGTACCAGCATCGTTATATCTTCAAGTGACACCGGTTGATTTAGACGTCTTGTAAATAAAATTTGTAATAATGTATCAAAATGCTAATATATTTATAGAATTGTATCAATATTAATTGTATTTATATATGTTGTAAAGATATTAGATCCTTATCGGCGTATATTGGTCTATGATATAAAAACATTAGTTAAGTAAATAAGTAAAATTACTTAGGTAAGTAATGAATGAATAAATAACTAATATCTCAAAACAAATGCTTGCTTGTATTTTTGTTCATCACTTTCAGTTGTGTTATTTTTGTTTTTCCCTCCAACTTGTATATGCGTATATCGGGAAACCTACAATACCCAAGCAACTCACATTGCTTATTCATAAAATTCAAAAACTGCAACTGATCACAAACCCACGTGCTCTTCTTCTTCATCTCGATTATGCAAATTGAATGAAAGTGCTATCATGAATGTAAACTGTCGTGAGTCTTCTTATAGACAATATCTTTTGTGCAATGTGTGATTTAGCATTATATGAAGATATTATCTATAATCTATTCTCTGTTATGATTTACATCTAATTTGTACGCATAGCCACATGAAAAGCAATGTTCATATTATTATTATTATATATTTGAAGCAACGTTTAGACAAAAATTATTGCAACTAACTAAGAGGTCAAAAATGAAAATCAAAAAGCTAAAGAGGCATCATTGATGTAAAAATTCAACAAAAGTTAATATGGAAGTAAAAATAGAAAATAAAATAGGTAATAAATGATTTTTATTAGTTCATGATTTCGCGTCAATTCTACTTCTACATGCACAGATGCTCAATTATCCGCGCCCAGTCATGGCTATCCAACATGGGGTCAGGTCAAGATGAACCAAAGAAAATTTTTAAATATCAAACATAACAACAATATTAAGTGTTTCTTTGCCAACAATTTCGCAATAACTAAATGTTGCCATATACTGTTTCGCGTCATTGCTAATTCTACACATACATGCTCAATTAGCCGCGCCTAGTCATGGCTATGCTACACTAGTCAGGTCAAGATGAACTGTGACAACTGACAAATTAGGGAGCTATTTAAAAACCTGCATTACTTTAAATTTAATGATTTTTGGAATATTTGAAAGTTTACTCGTGATGAATTTGAAAACTTTGAACCGTGGTGTTGAATTTCGTGGTTTATAAGGAATTTGATATTTGAATTATTGATTTGATATGGATTATCTGTGGTGATTTACTTTTGAGAAGTCTATTAGGCATTACGTTGACTCCGACACTAGGATAACCTAACAAATTTAAATATTTTGAATTTAGTGATTGGGTTATATATTTATGGAACGTAGCTTGGAATTTTAATTATTGGGAACGAGTTTGGTTTGAGAATGTTGAGATATTTTGAAAGGTTTTTGGATTTGGTCATTGTGTTTATTTAACTGGCCATCTACTCCCCACACCATTATTATTATTATTATTATTATTATTATTATTATTATTATTATTATTATTGCTACAAAGAAAGGAAGAAAGAAAAATAAAAATATAATAAAGAGTGACTAAAAAATCGTACTTGTGTTCCTGGTCTTGCTCACACACCAACACCCTCACCAAATATCAACTTTATCATCTCGCTCTCCAACACAATAATATCATCATCATCTCCAAAACTAAACCCTAACCGCCACCCATTTCCGGCCACTGTAGCCGCCACACCATCACCTCCCACGACACACCACCACTACCATTAGAATCCCCATCATCTTGTTTATTTGATCCATTCATACACGCGCCCAAAAGCTTTCTTTTCATCTCGTTAAATCACAAATTCGACACCATCTTTTGTACTTTTTGAAGTGTTTTCATCTTGGTCTTGTAAATCGAAGGTAAAACGAGTGTGACTCGTATTATGGTGAAAAACGTGACCAAGGGTCACGAATCTTATATTTTCTTTCGGGTTTATGAATATAAATGTGAGAACTCAAGTGGGTTTTGGTTAAAACGAGTTAATGAACGAGTTTGGTATCCGGGTTTTTACCTTTTTTTTGTGGGTGTCGACTGGAAATCGAGAGCATAGGCTCTCGGCTTGATGTTATTTTTGAGCTTATGAGGTCTTGAGAATAATTTTGGTCTCGTTGTAATGGTGTCGAGAGTGCCCAGTATGGGTCTTTATTTTGATTGAGGTTTGGTTGAGAACTTGGACCTGGTTGTTTGTTTGTGGTATCATGACCCAAAGTGGTCTGTTTGGTTGATTTGTTATGGCTCGGTTGAGCCTAGCCGAGGCCTAAATGGTCTTGGGGTTGGGTTCTCATGGCATGTGGTGTAGCCGAGACCCAAACGAGTCTCTCGACTCGGGGTTTGACTTGGTAAGTCGACCCGTTTTATTGGTATTCTTGATGATTTTTCTAGTTGTTATTCTTTTTGTTGATATAATTGTTGTTGTTGTAATATATTGTTATTGGTATTTTTGATATTATGGTCGTTACTTTGGAGCCGAGGATGTATTGGGATAATGGTTTATGTTTATGGAGTTGTGTTGACGAAATGTGATATGGGGACCGATTATGAGACGGTTGATTAGATTGACGGAGATACGTTAGTCGGACCCTATTGTTGTAGCATGTGATATGGGAATTGATTGACGGAGATGGATTACTTGGTTGAGATTGGTTATTATTACTTGGAATTTTGGTCGTGCGTGTCGAAGTCATGTTAACTTTCTAGTCAACAGTTGATTTCGGCAAAACGCCTTGACATTTGGACTTGGACAATGAGCCGAGGCTGATGACTCGGACATGTGACCATCTTATATAACTCGATATAAATCATAATCAAAATCAATAATAAACACTCGTAATAATATTATTAATAATATAAACGTTTATATAAATATATAAACGTGAAAACATATATATATATTTATACAAGTGTGTATATTAATAATAAAACGATCACGAGTATTATTATAATAACGTGACGATATATTTACTATACTATGAAAGTAGTGTAATAAATGTCGGGAATGTTATTATGATTAAACGATTATAAATGCCGACATAATGAACGTTGAATAATTATATTAAATAAAATACTTTTTGAAAAATAAAACGAGGAAACTTTTGAGTTATACGGGATTGTTGTCACTTGAGTCCAAGTGGGCCATATTATTTATTTTATGACTCTTTGTGCTTGTCACAGATATGTGACGTTAATACACCCATTTTCTATAACTACATAACTTATTTGATCGACGAATTAAATAGGATCTATTTAGTTATATAAAATGAGTATATTAATGGGCATTGTATCCTACGACGCCCATAGGTTATGGTACGTGTTCGGGAATAATGAATTACTAAATATCTCGCGAGGTTTGCCAAATTGACGAATTTGGTAAGCTTGACGATATATCTAGGAAATTTATTAAACTTTGGAACTTACCACATAGTATCCTACGTGCTATGTGATCTAGGTTTTGGGTATAATCTTGGAGTGATATAGTAAGTAAATAAATATGGGGGATTACCAAGTCGACGGATTTGATAAACTTCGATGATTTATTTAAATAATATATTAGGCTTATATTAGACCTATAGATGGTTTTATTATTCTTTTTCGTCGTGGCTTCTTGTTTTGAGTTGTGTCGACCCTCTACCCGCATGGATACCAAACTCCAAACTAATATGAGAATAATACGAGAAATGGATTTTTGGAAAGTAAAAAGGAATGCGTTCGGGATTGGGAATAATTGATTATGAGGAAATGGTCCTGAAACGAGTTTATATTGTTAGGAAGTGCCAAGTCCGTAGTTGCTGTCTTTTGAGTGCTATACTTCTTGATTCTACCATTTTCATCTTGCTGATTTCTGGACTTGAGGTGAGTCATTGCCCCACTTTTACTCTTGAACTTTGTTTTCAATATTTGGGGTGAGAAACGTGCAAATTGTTTTATGTGTACTATTATCGCTTTGTTTATTTAAAACTTGCTATGCTTATAGAACTAGGTAGGTTATAGAGCGAGGCCTAGTCCTGAACTAGGTAAGTTATTGATTTGATTATAGAGCGAGGCTTAGTCCCGAACTAGGCAAGCTGTTGATTGGTTGTTGAGCGAGGTCTAGTCCCGAACTAGGTAAGCTATTGAATTGGTTATGGAGCGAGACCTAGTCTAGAACTAGGTAAGCTATTGATTGGATTGATTAGGGCTGTAGTGTGCACCTATAGGGTTGGTTAGTTTTGGTTGGATGATTGAGGCCTAGTCTAGCTAGCAAGCGTTTTGTGTATATGTCCACTTGATTTAGTTATGAATTTAAACCTATGATCTCACTAGCGAAAGCTAACTTTTAGCGCTTTTTCTCAGGTAATTAAGTAATGACTTTGGATGCTTGGATTGGAGGCTTGACTTTGGATGTATTTGTGGACCTACTTTTATTTCTTTTGGGCCTTACTTTGGATGAAATTGGGATGAATGTAAACTTTAAAACCCCGTTTGGTTGTGTTTTACTTATGTTTACTTTATCTCGTTCTTTTATGTCTTGTGTTGGATACCAATCTCCGTAACACCCCGAAAGCTTATTGAGCCTTCCGCTGTACCAAATTTTGGGGGTGTTACAGATTGGTATCAGTGCCAAGGTTATAGAGAACTAGGTAAATAGACACCTAAACTATAACCGATTTTTATAGAAAATAATCCTCGACCAATGCCCGCCAGCCCGCCAAGCCGAAGCATCTTTGTTTATATTGAGGTATAATGAGATAATGAATTGATATGAGATTTTTGAGATGATTTGAGAATATGGGATATATTGATTAAGTGATATGATGGCGTTTGAGGAATTATATGGCTTAATTGTTTTATAAATGTTTTAGTAATGCGGTATTTGAAATCTTTCTTGAAACTATATGATTGGGATCTTATGATGATTTTGATACGATATTTTGAGTTCGCGGTTTAGTTGTTTTGAAACATTTACACCTACCCTACGTCGTTTCACGAACCATGGCCTCCTATTCGTTCGATGTTACTGAGAATGTTCTTACTGGTACGCGTCGCTCAGCACAGATCATTATGGATACTAATGACCCATACGTGATGGTCATGCGTTCAGCCACCACTTTATCATCCCATCGTCGCCCTAAGTCACCAATTTTATCATCTCGTGGTTCACCTGCTCAGAGATGACGATTGATGGAGTACCCCTCCGACGAGGAGTATGAGGAGGAGTACGAGGGTGAGCAGGAGAATGATGACCCTCAGGATGAGTAGGAGGATGATCCTCAGGAGGAGGAGATGCCTGATGATGATGGTTCGCCAGCACATTCAGCTCATTCTGCGGAGCCCGATTCCCGATACATCCGTTAGAGCCGGTTTCACCTGATCACAAATTTTTATTTGATTCACCACCTGGTAGTCCCGTGGCGTCAGACGCGCCATCTGAGATATCGGCTGAGCTTACAGATTTGGGTGAGACTGGTAGGATTTGGACTCGGCTTACTATGCAGGGCGAGAGGATCTCGCAGGTAGCTGATCGACTTGAGATGGTTATTGGTGAGTTTATTGTTAAGTTAAAAGTTGATTTGACTACTGTCGTGGGTAGGACGACAACGATTAGGAGAGGTATGATGGAGATTCATGAGCAGATAGAGAGTCTGCAGAGAGGTTTCATCACGGCTCGCGAGGTAGATCGCAAGCTGTGGCAGAGGAACACGGAGTTGGAGAAGGAGGTAGCAGACCTCAAGAGAGATAATGATACTCACAGTATCGAGTTGGGATCATTATGGAGAGAGTTGGATGTTTTGAGATCGGAGTTGAGGAGTCTACGCCATCATCATGGCTAGATCGATTTGGATTTGTGTTGTTGTGTTGCTTCCTAAGCCAGGGAGTACTTGGTTAGGAAAGCTGGTTATTCTATCTCTTAAGTCATGTAATTCGGATTGTATGTTCGTCTCATATGGAACGACTAGTGTTTATTATATCTTTTGGTATTTTGGAACAACATATCGATCGCTACTTGTATGGATGATGGTGATTTCGTATGACATTCTATGGTTTTCGGTGTACATGGAAAATTGTGTTACTATTTGCGTGATTGATATCGTGTTGGTACTATGTTGGTATTTCGACGCTCACCTATCGGATTCTTGCTGGACGTTATTACGTGTTATTGGGGACTTATAAACCTTGTATTATGACTTCGATCAATGGCCCCACGACGAAACCCTGTCAGAGCTACCCGAACTGGCCCTGCAGCGACTACCCCTGGTCGCCGAGGACGTCGTCCTACTCGAAATGTTGAAACCTCTACTCCTGACAACCTGGACACCATTAATCGCAACAACATGAATCAAAATGGCGATGTTCAGGGAGACAATGATCATGTGCCACCGAGTACACCTACTGTGGATCAAGCCATGCTCAATCAACTTGTGGAGCAACGAGTTGCTGAGCTACTAGCTGAGTCGAATCATTCCAACAACTCTACTGAAACTTTTCCACCTGTTTGTACTATTGGATGTAACTACAAGGAGTTCTGAATCTGTGGACCCATTGAGTTTTGTGGGACTGAAGGAGTGGTCTACTTGGTCAGGTGGATAGAGAAAACTGAGTCAGTGTTCAATGTCAGGAACTGTGCGGAGAATTCAAAGGTAAAGTTTGCTTCTTTCACTTTTAAGGATGAAGCTTTAACTTGGTGGAACAATTACCAAAATTCGGTTGGGAGTGATGTAGCCTATGCTATGACTTGGGAGCAATTTAAGTCTTTGTTGATTCAGACTTACTGCCCAAGGAATGAGGTTAAGAAGCTGGAGATTGAGTTCTGGAATCACAATGTGAAGGGTGCTAATATGACGACTTACAATCGTCGTTACCAGGAGTTAGCCTTGCTTTGCCCAGATATGGTTAAGACTGAGACTCAAAAGATTGAGCGGTATACCGATGGGTTGCCTGTAGCTACAGGGAACGATGTGATTACTGCTAGGCTTGCAAATATACATGAGGCTATCACAATCGCTCAATAATTGATGGATTCGTTGGAATTGGAAGGAGCTGATAAGGATAAGAATAGGAAAAGAAAGAGAGACCATCACTCTAAGGGTAATGATCACCAAAACAAGCGAGAAGCTGTTGCTAAGGCTTATGATATTGGGGATGGAAATAAGAAGCACCAAAATAGTGAAGCACCCAAGTGTGGTCGTTGCTACAAGAATCATTCTGGAAGATGTAATGTGGTGTGCAAGAATTGCTCAAGGATGGGACATATAGCTAAGGACTGTAGAGCTCGACCACTTGCTATGGTTCAAGCTACTCCTGAAGCTACAAGTAAGGCGAGTGTTACTTGTTTTGGATGTGGGAAGAAAGGACACTATAGGAATGAGTGTAGGGAATCGTGGAACAGAGGAAATCAAGGATCAGGTGGTAATGGGTACAATCATGGAAACCGTGGAGCTGTAGGAAACCATGGACGTCATGACAATGAGGACCAACGTGTAGAAGCAGGAGCTGCTCATGGGAAAGTGTACGCACTTGGAAACGAAATAGGAGAAGACCCGAACGTCGTTACTGGGACGTTCCTTCTCAATAATCGTTATGCTTCCACACTATTTGATACTGGTGCCGATAGAAGTTTTGTGTCCACTACTTTTGCACCATTACTAGAGAAACCCCCGATGGCCTTAGGAATTGGTTATGATGCAGAGTTAGCTAACGGAAACATAGAAATGATTAAAACTATCATTCACGGTTGCACGTTGAATTTCCTGAATCACCCTTTCAACATAGATCTTCTACCCATGACGTTAGGAAGTTTCGATGTCATCATTGGTATGGATTGGTTGTCGAAGTATCGTGCTCATATACTTTGCAATGAGAAAATAGTGCGTGTGCCTTATGGCAAGGAGATTTTAAATATACAAGGAGATCAAAAAGGTTTGAGGAGCCCATCCAGATTAGCGGTCATTTCTTGCACTAAGTTACCGAAACTACTGGAAAAAGGATGTTGCCTTTTCCTAGTTCAAATCTCCGAGAAAGGAGGGAAGGATAAGAAAGAAAGGTGCATTGGAGATGTGCCTATAGTTCGTGACTTTCCGGATGTATTTCCTGATGATTTTCCGGGAATCCCGCCTACTAGACAAGTAGAGTTTCAAATTGAGTTGATACCTGGTGCCGCACCCGTGGCACGGGCACCTTATCGACTTGCACCTACTGAACTGGAAGAGTTGTCGAAACAATTGGCGGAGTTAGCAGAAAAGGGATTCATACGACCAAGTTCTTCACCTTGGGGAGCCCTAGTTCTATTCGTGAAGAAGAGGGATGGATCGTTTCGTATGTGTATTGATTACTGAGAGCCAAACAAATTAACGGTGAAGAATAGATACCCGTTACCGAGGATCGACGACTTGTTCAATCAGCTTCAAGGATCGAGTGTGCATTCGAAGATCGATCTGAGATCGGGGTATCATCAACATAGAGTTCGGGAGGAAGATATTCTGAAAACGGCTTTCAAAATCCGTTACGGGCATTACGAGTTCCAAGTGATGTCGTTTGGGTTGACTAACGCACCGACAATGTTCATGGATCTCATGAATCGGGTGTGTAAGCCTTACTTAGACAAGTTTGTGATCGTGTTCATCGACGATATTCTAATCTATTCGAAGAGTGAGAAAGAGCATGAGGAGCATCTAAGACTCATCTTAGAATTGCTCAGGAGGGAGAAGTTGTATACCAAGTTCTCCAAATGTGAGTTTTGGATTCCGACGGTACAATTTTTGGGTCATGTGATTGATAGTCAAGGAGTTCATGTAGATCCTGCTAAGATTGAAGCTATTAAAGATTGGGCAGCACCGACGACCCCAACTGAAGTTCGTCAATTTTTGGGTTTAGCCGGTTACTACTGAAGATTCATTGAGGGATTTTCGAAGATAGCAAAACCGTTGATCAAATTGACTCAAAAGAATGTTAAGTACGAATGGGGAGATAAGGAAGAGGAAGCGTTTCAATTACTTAAGGAAATGGTAGCAGAAACTAGAGAAAGGATTCACAAGATGCAAAAGAATACAGTAAACCCAGTTCCAGATGGCCGGTCCCCTTAATTGTATGCCGGCCCCCTTAATCATTAAGGGGACCGCCTAGGGAATTAAGGGGGCCGCCCATCTGGTGTTTTCCCAGACGACCAGAAACCTAAAATTTGCAGAATTTGGCCATTTTTCAAGTTTGTTTTTCCAGCAAGCTCTATTAGAAGCATATACACTAGGAATGATGATATATAAACATATATATATATATATATAACCAAATTTTGCATGTAAATTAACATATAATAATCCATATTGGAAAAGAAGCATAACATAGCATGATAATAATTCAATGGCTAAAAATTATTCAAGTGATAAACAAGAGCTAACACAAGTATTTCCGAATACGTCGGACAAGTAGCAAACCATACAAATGTCAAATAGAAATAAGTACTATCAAATAGCAATACATCAAAATCTTCTACTTCTTCTTCTTTCCAAGCATCTTCGTAAACATCTTCCCAACGGATTTGAATCCTCCTCGCATCTCTTCATGCATTTGTTGTTGTTGATTGATGATGGAGGTTTGGCGAGTGAAGAGAAGTTCATCGGTACGTTCGTGAGGAAGAGGAGTTGAATATTCGGAGTAATCAAGGTCAGGAAGATCATCAACAAAGGTCGTGGGGGATGGAGTACTAACACGTGAGGTGTCTTCCTCCTCATCATCATCGTCATCACGATGAGATGTAGAACCACGACCCCTAGAGTACAAAGGAACACGAGATTTTCCTTTGTCACTACGAGGACGACGAGTACGAACACGAGTAAGTTGGTTCAAGGTAGGAAGGATATGAACGTAGTAGTCTCTTTGAAGATGTGGATAATGTTCCATCACATAACGATAAAGTCGTGTGAGAAACATACCGTAAGGAAGATTGGCATTTGGGGTGTTTTTGGCGGACATGATTCGATGAACAAAAAGATAAGCCAAGTTGTATTGCTCTTCAACAATAACACAATAAAGCATGTGGGCAATGCTCGCCGTGACATGATCACGGTGACCACCCGTACCAAACGTATTCTCGCGAATGAGTTCTTCCCACTTCTTCATGTCGGGGCTTAGCTCTTTGAGAAGGATTTGATTAGCATGAATGTCGACATTCTTCGACTTGATCACTCGACTAGTCGTACCACGTTCTAGTTCGAGCATTCGACGAATGTCTTCAGGACTAGGAATCTCAGAATAGTAGGGGCCATCCTGAGGACGATTTCTTTCAAGAGTGGAAAGATCCCATTCATTTGAGAAAACGGCTTGGCCGTTGAATGGGATTCTAAGAATTTGCCCAAATTGAGCAAGAGTGAGAGTGATGAATTGATTTTGAATCATGAAGGAAATGAGGAGATGACCATAGGGATCGGTTTGCACCGTTACTTGGCTATAGAAGTCGAGAATAAACCGAGGAATGATAGGTTCGTTGATTTGGAAAAGACATTCAAAACGAATATTGGAGAACATTCGTTCTGTGTCATCAGATTCATAGAAAGATGGATCGACAATTCTTCCTTTGTGAATGTTTCTATTTTCAATAGGACGATAGAAACATGCAACTGAAGGAGACATGCCGGGAGTAGAAGAGACATTTGGAATGTATTGTTTGGTTTTGGATACATCACCAACCGTGGTCTTAGGCATTTTCACCTAAACAAAATAACAACAAGAATAGAATTAATATAAAAACAACCATCATGCATATATTGTTTATATATATATATGTATATATATATATAATTATATGCAATATATGTGGAACGAAATTCTACTTCGACACAAAAAAAAATATTTAACGAAGTAGTTTCATGATGTTCCTTTTATTTTGACTTTAAACTTGTTTAGAATGTACAATATCAAAAGGGTATGATATCATAATTCATTTCGAAATAAGGCTAGATATATATTAGATTATATATCTTCCATTTCGTAAAAGTTTGACGCAACATAAGCTTGTTTAAAAGATTGAAATGCGAATTTTAGTTTTCAAAATTATCATTTTAAAGATAAACCAAACGCTCCCTTAACTAGACAACAATATCCTAAAAATATCAATATATATATTGATTATATATCTTGATGACCTCTATTGATTCTAGTATTATTAACAAAACTTATAAGCTAGTTATAGGTTTCAAATAACTTCATATAGTTATGGTTTGTTCATGAACCAAATGCCCATGTTGTCTTCATGAACCATTTAATCAACAATTTGAAAAATATGCTTTGATTGTTTAGAATGTTAAAACAATGTAACGTAGTAAGTTTTAAATGGTTTTTAAGAGTTATATCAACAATGTGCCTTTTGAAAATTAAAATTCGACTAGGGTTTATGGGCGATTAATGATTTTGACAAGATGATATGTTATACTAATTTTGAGTTGCAAAACATCATCCTAATCCTATGGGGAGCATTTGGTAGTTCAATTTCTAGCTTCAATTACACTTAAAATTGAATTAAAATGATTTTTAATGAAATGCATAATTATTGATTAGACACTAAATCGAATGAAATGTGATGAAATGCATGTTGGAAAACTTACAAAAGATGTTGTTATATGTTTGGTTGATGTTTGCCCCTTGCGAAACAACCTCGAATTGGTGATATGATGGAGGATTTTGAAGTTTTTGGGTGTTTTGGTTCGTACTCAGTAGCAGTAGGGAAGAACAAATGAGTGAATGGAGTGTTTGGGAATGGAAATAAGAAGGAAAAATAAATTTGGAACTGTCAGATGGCCGGCCCCCTTAAACATTAAGGGGACCGCCCTCGATAACAAGCCGGTCCCCTTAATCATTAAGGGGGCCGCCTTTGAAATTTTCCAAATTTCGCGTAATTCGTTTCTGGAACAAAAATATTTATACGTATACACTTAGATTTATAATATATCAAAAATACGTAAACGTCTATTGGCACGATGATAAAATACTTAACAACTTTTAATTACCGTTTCGATAATTAAAATATACCTTTGACAATTTTTGGATAAAATGATCAAAGTGTTAAGTTGATGAAGGGTTTGAGGTGTGTTCGGGAATATGTGAATAAGTGTATATATATATATATATATATATATATATATATATATATATATATATATATATATATATATATATATATATATATATATATATATATATATATTGTTTATATATATATATAAGTATAAATGTGTTTGAAAGATGGGTTGATGAGTGAGATTTAAAGGATAGTAGCGGAGATAGGATATACTTGGCGAGAGGAGTTTGTTTCATCCATAGTGTTCACGTGCGAAGGCGTTCTTGCATTATAAAAGTCCACTTGACTCATATCCCTTCATCATCATGAGTCTCCTAAAAGAGGACTTACTAGAATAACGTGAGAGGGGGAAAGAAAGGGTTCGATAAAGAACGATTTCTTGGAGTTCTAGAAAGTCAACAAATGGCGTATCTAGGTTATGTGCAAGTGAATATATATATATATATATATATATATATATATATATATATATATATATATATATATATATATTACGTATAATAATATATATATGTATATATAAGTGTATATGTGATTCTAACAAATAGAAGACAATAGCAAATTATATCTAAATAATTGACGAAATCAAACAATGCATATTAATCTAAGCATGGCAATGAGTTGTGAAAGAATGGCGTACCCGGTGGTCTTCAAAAGAGATCTTCAACATCATCAAGATGAAATATAGACTTTGACAAAGTCTATGTAGAGAGAAAAACCAAAATTGCCTCAAGGAATGTTCGTCTAGCCATTTGATCTCCATTCTCCTTTTGGTCCAAAGTTGTTTGGTCCAAACATGTTTAACATTTGACTCGGGTGCATGAAAGGTGGTAGAATGCCCCAAGGATTGTAGCTTTGTTGGTAGTTCCACATTTGATTACTATTGTTATTATAGTTTTGTCTATTTTGATTTCTTCTTGGTTGAGGTGTTTTAGACCTAGGATGAGAATTATTTGGTTTTCTAGGTGGTGGAGTTTTAGATCTTATTTTGGGTTTAGAAGATCCTACTTCGGTCTTTGAAGACGGTTTATAAAAATCTTTAACTTCTTCATCGTTGGCAAGAGGTATTTTCTTATCATTAATAAGTATATACTTAGGATTAGATTTTAAAGGTTTTTGTTTGTTGAGTTCACTTTCAAATTTTACATTTTTAATCTCGCTTGTTGAAGCCTCATTTAAATTAAATCCTAATCCGGTTTTGTCTCCGGATGTTCTTTGAATACTTATTATTTTACTAAGTGATTGACTACTATTTTGAAATTTGTCAAGTTTGCGAATTTCTTCCCTAAGTATTTCGTTTTCACCTTTAAGCTCTTGACATGATTTACATTCTTCAAAAATTTCTTTACCCTTTTCTAGTTGATGTATTTTAATTTTTAGTTCAAGTACTTCACTTTCTAATTGATTGTTAATGTATTTTAGTGATTTGTTTTTTGCCATTACTAGTTGTCCTAATTTGCATAGTTTAATATTTTCATTATCTAGATCTTTTTCATCTAATAATATACTTTCATCACTAAAATATTCGGTTTCGGAACGTACCTCAGTTGGTGTATTCGCCATGAGACATTTTTCTTCCTTTGTCGTTTCATTCTCATCATCATCACTATCACTCCAAGCACCTCCAACAAATGCTCTTTGATTTTGATCTCTTGTCATCATTGGACATTTTCCAATAAGATGATTTGGATCTCCACACTTGAAGCACTTTCTTTCAATCTTGTTGTTCTTGTCATCTTTACTCTTTTGAAATGTTTTCTTTTCAACATACGGTTGTCTTACGAATCTTCCTCGCCTTTTGAAGAATTTCTTGAAATCTCTTACGGCCATAACGTATTCTTCGTCATCACTTCCGGAAGATGAGCTATCTTCGATACTAGATTCCTTTCTAGCTTTCAAGGCGATTGACTTGCTTTGCTCTCGTTTTTCCTTGACCATTTCGGAGTCCTTCTTGATGATGACTTCGTAGACTTTTAGATTTCCAATTAATTCGTCAAGTTGCAAAGTTGACAAATTCTTCGATTCTTCAATAGCCGTCACTTTAGCTCGCCATTTTGGATGAAGAGCCCTAAGAAACTTCCTAACAAAATTCTTACTAGAAAAATTCTCATCAAGTGCTTTTAAACTTGTGATGATAGTGTTAAATCTAGCAAAAGCATTATCAATTGATTCCTCTTCCGGAATCGTGAATTGCTCGTATTGTTGAACAAGTAGATCTATCTTATTATCTTTGACTTGACTATTACCTTGGTGAGTTATTAGTAAAGAGTTCCAAATTTCTTTTGCGGTTTCACACATAAAGATCCTTTCGTACTCTTTACGTGGTAGCGCATTATAAATAACCATTTTTGCTTCATTATTTTTAGCAAGTTTTCTTTTTAAATCATCATTTTGTTTTTCAAAAGGTACGATTTCATCTTTCTTAGTTTCCGGGTTATTTTGAATAGGTAAAAAATCACCATTAGTAATAACATGCCAAAGATCTAGATCTTTTGACTTCACATAAGTTTCGAATCGATTTTTCCCAATATAAAAATCCATCACTTTCAAATAGTGGTGGTCTTTGCATAGATTGCCCTTCTAAGTATTTTTCAGATTCCATAGATCGTTACAAGTTTTAAAATACAATATATTTTAAAGATCTTGCTAGACGTGGCTCTGATACCAATTGTGGAAAACTAGAAGGGGGGGTTGAATAGTTTTATGTCCTTTTAAGTTTATTTCCAAAATATTTTGTTAGTTATAAAAATTTTCGATTCGATCTTAAGTGAATTCAAGCAACAACCAATATAAGCAAGTCTAAACTAATATTGAAAGTATTGAAATATAATGAAGAAAAGATAGAGTTAGAAAGATCAAACCACAACACGCGAATTTATAGTGGTTCGGCTACAAGGACACCTTCCTTGCCCTACTCCACTCCCCGAGTACCACACTCGAGAGTTTTCTTCACTATGTCAACAAACTCCTTGTGGTGGAGAAACCTTACACACCTTGGCTTACACAAGTTAACGACACTAAGCTAAATGTCGAGTTCTAATCGTAGCTAGAACCAATCTCACACCAAATATCACACCACGTGATCTTCACACCTTCACACCTTCTTCAAGACTTCACACCGTCTTCACACCTTGTCAATCTTCACACCTTCTTCTATGCACAACTAAGTCACAACTACTAAACTAGTTTACAACACACCAAGATTCTACAATCAACAAATATGCACAACACCTTAACAAATAGCTATCACTAATACTATATGAAACTAGCTATACACAACACCACTACAATAAGATGGATGTAGAGAAGTGTTCTTCTTCTTGCACTTGAATGGATGAAGCTTTGGATCACTTGGAAACAAAGACTTATGAAATATATGATCAAAGGATTTTAGATCTAGAGAAGAAGATTGGATCAGAAAGTTTATAGTGCAAAAAGGTGAGAAAAATATGTGGAATGATCCAATATTTATAGGGCCAGAAAATACTGTTCGGGAGCGTGCCGGTCCCCTTAATTGTAGGCCGGTCCCCTTAATGATTAAGGGGGCCGCCTAGTAAAATTAAGGGGGCCGCCCTCCTGAACGTTTGAAAAGATTCTCTGGATAAAATTTGCCCTTTTTGGTTGGAAATTTGAAATCATATTTTTGTGGTTTAATAAAGGTTTACCAAAAATGATTTATAAATATATATAAAATGTTAAAATCATTTTATATAATGTTATGTATTAATATAAAATTTCCTTTGATCATGTAATGCATAAGTTACTAAGTTTATGCATACCTTAAGTGATATAAGATGTAGAGGTAAATATTTGTCACCAAATACTTGTTTATGTCTTATTCTTGACTTAATTTGATTTAAGTTTTGTGATTATCAAAACATAGGTTTATTGAGAAATATTAATAACATTCACAAACATTATTTATATCAACAGAAGAGTAGGTACCTCAGCCGATGATTCACGACATAGGATTAATGCTCCAGGGCGAAGGTGTAGGAATCTGACCATTAAACCAGTTATGTTCCGTTAGCTAGACTTTTTCTTTTTAGCTTCATTTGTTTGAGGTTGAAAAAGTGCCCTCTATTTAGTCGTTACTAGAATGCATCGAGTAAACAATATATCAATATTGTGCAGATAAGTTCAAAATTAAAACTTACATATTTTGATCCTACAATGAAAATACTCAACCAACCTCTCATGTGTCTTTCACAAAGGTCCATAACAATAGCTAATATATGTAGTTTAACCGGCTAACCTCTTGCCAAATGAGCTCGCCTAGCAATTCCATTTACATATACAATACTGATTAATTTATTCAGCTAAAGGGGTGTTTGGGATTGGTTATATAAAATGCTTACAAGTTTTTGACAAAAAATATTGTTTATACTCTATACCTTACAGAACATCGCTGAATAAAAAAAATCAAATCACTGTCAACTTTCACCTTGTGCATATCCAAACACCCGACATGAACTGTTTTAACCCAAAAGGCAAATACAACACCCCCCCTTTTTTTGGAACAACCTCTAAATATTAGGTATAATTGTTTGACTTTCCCATGTTTGTCCCTAAATGGAAAGTTAGTTACAAACTCAAATAAAGCATAAGTTATTGGCCACTTTCTATAAACATTCAATTTATGAGTTAAAACTAATAAAAAATGTCATCATAAGCAGATGGGATTATACTCCAATAATCCCAACAGAATATATGAAAACAAACACAGTCTATACATTCAATCAACAGCAAAAAAGAATTATACAAAACAACAAACAAAAAGTGAGCTTGTAAACTTTTCCAAATTGCCTTCATTAACCCATCCCTATAACAAACTTATCGAAATTGAGCAAACTTCTTAGTGAATTCATGTCATTAAGAGGCTCCAAATCAAGTGAATTCCTATAGATGAGCGGAACAAATATTGTTGATGCAAATAATGTCTAAAAACGTTATTCTCATCTTTCGATATCTCTATGTTTTGATGGTAACAAATGTGAAAACATCTTACGTAAACAAGTTTTTAGTCGAAATATCCGATTTCTACGTCAATCACTCTAGGTATGAACAAACAAATTTACAACTTGACAAATGAACAAAGAAGTGAATTTGTGTTTTGAACTTCACATTTTTTGCTTGACAAAACTTTCTTTTCAAAAATACATTTTACAAATTATTTTTGAATTATAAAGAAATGTTTTATTTAGGAAAAATCATTTCAAAAACATTCCTAACAGCTATATTTTACCCAAACCAGCTCCAAACTCCCCCAAATAAACTTTCACCACTAAAGACAAAAATGGGAGCATTTTTATCTGGCACGGTACTAGTGGTACCGTGTGACAATTTATTAATGTTGGATTAATGAACGAGTCTATGTCATCGATCACGGTTAGATCAATTTCATAGATGAATCCTCCAATCATAATTGGTAACCTTTTCACTATCTTGACGCTATTGAGTCCTTTACACGTAATTTGTTCAGGGAAGATTTCGTTGTAAAGGGAGATAGAGATCACATTTACAGGGAGGTTAAGATCTATGTAGGTATCGGTTATAAGATTTTTCCAAGTGGTGCAAGAAATCTTAAAAACTTTGGAGTCGCCTTCCTCTATCCTATTTCTACACCCTATAGAAATCCCTACCGTACTTTCTCGAGTTTCTCCATAATAGAGTTATCTAAAATTCCCGTATTTTCCTTAGGCCCCTCGGATTCTTCTTTCGACTCCTTCCACTCGCTCGACCCTTGTGTGATTGAGTCCTCGGGTAAGTTTACAAGGCTTTTAGCCACATCATGGTCCTTCTTGGGGGCTTCACCTTCTACTTCATGACCCTCATTTCTAGTTGGTTGTTAGCTCTGACTGGGTTTAGGAGCAAGTATTGTGGTAATGGTGTTCACGAAGTGGATTGGTCCCAAGGAGTCAAAAAGGTCCCTAGTTTCCTTCACCTTTGGTGGTATATGTTTAAAGAGTTTACTATGGCTCTTTATTTTTATTTAGGAGGGTGCTGATTAATGATGGTTACGGATTTGACCACTTCAGCCTGAGTCGATTTACTAACGATGCGCTCATTGATAGCGATCAACAGGTTACCAACCTTTTTATTTACATCGGCTTGCTGTTGTCTGAATTGAGTCTCGAGCGTGGAAAGCTGTGTTTCTTGAGAGAGAAAAAACTTTCGCAGTGTTTCTTCAGAGCTTTGCTCAGGGGTGTTCTGAGGTGGATAATGCTCGGACCAGGTGAGTGGGGGGGGGGGGGGGGAATCATTGAAGGATACGCTCCGAGTCAGGTACCCTCTAAAATTTGGCTTATCCTTCCACGCTTCATAGGCCTTGCTGAAATTTCAAGGTCCATGATTAGTGGTGGGCCACCTATCCTCCGCTTTATCGGCGCGTGAGGATGTGAATTCCTTAAAAGCTCGTTTGGGAAGTTCCATGCAATTATGAGTTTCATGAGGACCACTACATAATTTGCATGAAGAAGTGAGTTTGTTCACTTGACTTGAAGGTTTAGGAGCTTCGTAGGATTTCATAAGAAGCTTAACTTAGTCCTCAAGTTCTATGATCCTACGGTTGGGAGTGCTTGAATTGTTTGGAGGCAAGGATATTACCTTGACCGTTTTGTTCAAATCACGGGGATCATTCCAACTTCGTTTTCATAGAGAGCAAGATCTTCTATGAGTTCCCATGATTATTCCGCACTTCGATCACGTAGCTTGCCACCGGCCGCTTGGTCAATGGTTTGCCTCGTGGAGAGATTGATGTGGTCATAGAAGATTTGGACTTGGAGCCAAAGATCTATGCCATGATGAGGGACTTTTTGGAGTAAGTCCTTGAAATGAGTCCATGCTTCATAGAGAGTTTCACCTTGAGGTTGTTGGAACATCAAGATGTCATTTCTTAGCTTGGTGGTTCTCCCCGGTTGGGAAAAATTGAGCAAGAAAACGAGTGGTGAGATCATCCCAAGAGGTGATGGATCCCGCGGGAAAACGCTCAAGCCATTGACTAGCTTGGTCACGTAGAGAGAATTGGAAGAGATGCAATCGAGTCATCTCTCGAGTTTCAACATCAAGATATATGGAATCTACGATTTTAAGGAAATCCTTGAGATGTTGATTAGGATCTTCGAAACGAAGTCCATGGAATGCACATTTGCTTTGCACCAACCGGATGGGGTTGGACCGCAAGGAGACAAATTGGCTCCTTGAGTGAGCTCAATGGTGTTTCGATAGCCTTGGTGGCTAGGACGGGAGTACTCTCCTAAAGTGCGGGGTCTAGGAGGTTGGTTTGGTTGTAGTGGGTTTTGTGGGTGGTTTTGTTGTGGTGGGTTTACGGGATCAAAGAGATTACCACATTCCATGATGGCGGATGGCAATTGTTACGAACAAAGGAACGAAGAAAAAGATAGACTAAAAAAAACCTATAAAAATAAAATAAAAATCTTACTAGAAAGGAATCTAGCAAGTAGACCTAATGAAAAGAAATTTCAACCTAAACAATAACTATTCCCCGGCAGCGGCGCCAAAAACTTGATGCGTGGTTTTGCAACCTTGCAAAAGGTTTTACTTCTCAAGGGATCTTGAGAAGCTTGCAATCCGTACCAGGCAGTGTACTTGACCATTGTAGTATAGTGTAGTGGCAAGTACCAGGGGATTGATCGTTCTCTCAGGGAATAGTGTCGTTAGGATCAAAAGTTAATTAAAATAGGTCTAGAGGTGAGAGATGATTCTTTTTGTATTTTTATAGTTTTTTTAGAAAGCAAGTAAAAATATCGGGTTTTTGGAAGAGTGGGTGGAATTAGTTGCTAGTCAACTAACCCAAATATCTACTAATTCAATGAAAATAAAATAACAAGACGAGAAAGTAAATGTGGAGAAAAACAATAATAACAGAAACGTGTTTACTTAGATTTCACTACCTCCCTAGCTATCTTTTACTAGTTGATTAGTTTGTTACAATTGCGTGGATGACGGGTTATATTCCTTAATACCATTCGTAGGGCCGTGTACGATCTTCCCTAACTCTATAAGCTTCTACCTCTTCCTATGTCGAGCCGACTACTAGCTCCTAACATGGCCTCCTTAGTAGTTACTTATGCATTAAATACAACCAATTTATCGTAGTACACATGCGATCCATGTTTCTTAAGACGTTCAATCATGTTACCAATTGGAAGTCTGCCAGTTTTCTTAAGCCTAACATCGAAATCATTCATCAATTACAGTTAATAACAGACAACCTACCAATAATCAATAGCTAGGTTTCATTACATCTAAGCAAACACAAAGAAAACCTAGCCTAGCATGTTAAAGTAAAGACAAGCATAAGATAGAATCAAACAATACATAGACATATTGAATGATTATTGGAAGACTTATCTTTATTAGAACATGGATGATAAAAGGGTGAAAAACCCTGTAAAATTCGACCTAGGGTTTAGCCACAAGTTCTCCCAAAAGTCTCTCTAAAATTCTCCTCTACGTTACACGAAAATAAGAAAACTATATATAGATTTTATGGGCTGACGGCGTCACGTGTAGATTCTGATGCCGTCAACTCGCCGCCAAAGAATTTCTCGTATTGCCTAGATCCAGATTTGATGCAGTCATGTATTAATCTTCTCATGGCCGACAAGAGCAAATTACACATGACGGCCTTGGTGACTTCGTCACGTGTTAAATTCCAAAAACATTCTGGCGCGTCTCGTTATACCTTTTCATCCACCTCTTTGCCATAACGTGACGCCGACACATGTGATATGTGACGCCGTCAAGCACTGTTTCCAGCTTGATTTGGAGACTTTGCCGTTTTCTTCACTTTTCGCTCCAAAAACGTCCAAAATACTTCCTTTTCCAGATTTCTTCTCCAAAGTACCTAAAATGACAAAAGGAACAATTTAGGGCAATATTTGATCAAATAATCTCGACTTTGGGCTTAAATGACCCCCTAAAAGCGGTACACTTTTCGTCTCATCAGTGATTCTTTCATCCAACCAAGAATCATCTACATACCTCTACTAGTCAAGAGTGATTCTTTAATCAAACCAAGAATCATCTACTTACCTCTACTAGTCAAGAGAAGAACACAAAGTATCAAGAATATACAAAGTGTTGGTGTCATAGAGTAGTACACTTGCATTACTAGTTGTCTACTTGATTGTATCTTGATATACATCAAGTGTTTTAGTATCTCTTAGTTGTTGTGTTGATCATTGTGATCTTGTTGAGATCTTGAGGATCTCTTGAGTGCTGAGTGATTTAGTATTGATCAAGTGGATCAAGAGTAGATTGGGAGGATTGTGTGGGATCTTGTGAGGATCATGTAGATTGATTAAGGATCGGATTGATCGTATAGATTGTGTGAGGATCATGTTGATCATGTAGATTGTGTGAGTATCGTGTTGATCGTGTAGATTGTGTGAGGATCGTGTTGATTGTGTGATAAGTTAGGATCGTGTGGATCGTGGTAGATTGGTACTAGCTAAGATTAGTACTCGACATCTAGCTTAGTGTCAGAAAATAACGTAAGCGACGTTGTACGGTTTTCTGCGCCTGAAGGGAGTCTTGTTGATATAGTGCTAGAACTCTCGAGTCGGATACTTGGGGAGTAGAGTATGGCGAAGAAGAGCTTCGAGACCGAACCACTATAAATCTCGTTGTCTTGGTTAGATCTTTCCATCTCTTCTCTTTATTTACTTATTACATATTAGTGGTAGTATAGTGTAGTGTTTCATATTGTTGTCAATTGATTTCATCTACAATTGGATCTAAGTTTCTCAAAGAGAAATTTTTTATAACTAAAGAAAACAAGTCGGTAAACTATTCAACCCCCCTTTTAGTTTCCTACAATTGGCATCACAAGCCACGTCAGGCAAGTTTTTTAAAGTAAACTGTATTTTAAAACATGAATCGATCAAAGGATTTCGACAAATATCAAGAAGGGCAATCTACGCAAAGACCACAACTTTTTGAAACCGATTGGCTTTATTTATTGGAAAACAAGATTCGATATGTATATGAAATCCAAAGACATTAATCTTTGGCATGTTATTACCGATGGTGACTTTCAACCTATTGAAAAGGAATCCAATTACCAAATAGGAACAAATTGTTCCTTATGAAAAACAAAGTGATGAACTTAAAAGAAAACTATCCAAAAATGATGAGGCTTAAATGGTAATTTATAACGCTTTGCCGAAAAAAGGAGTTTGAAATAATTTTTATGTGTAATACGGCAAAAGAAATTTGGAAAAACTTTATTTGTCACTCATCAAGGTAATAATCAAGTCAAAGAGAACAAGATTGATCTTCTTGTTAAAAAATATGAACAATTTCCCATTCCAGAAGATGAAACCATAGATAGAGCATTAACTAGATTTAATACTATTATTACTAGTCTTAAAGCTCTTGATGAAGGTTATTCTA
>CM060687.1:28646500-28819000 GCA_030686995.1 Artemisia argyi | reverse complement strand
ATATATATATATATATATATATATATATATATATATATATATATATATATATATATATATTGACTAGCTTCATGACCCGCCCGATGGGCGGGTACGCTTCATAAAATTGTTTGTCGATTTTTTTACACGTAAAATAAATACTGAATAATGGCAAATATGTTAAAAAAATAATTGTAACAAAAATATAGTGTTCATGTATTATATGTAAAAATAACAATCATAAGAATGAGAACAAATAAATACATGATGCTTATTCTTATTTACTGAATTTAAACGCAATAAACAGTTTTATTAAACAATTCCAAACACTATTTATTTGTTTAGCCCAAACCAAGTGTTAACTGACCAACAATTATGTGATCTAAACAATCTATGAAGTTTGTTCTTAGGATCCCTGAGGCTTGAAACAAAAATTCGCAGCATTGTTGTTCTTGGTCGGAAAGAGTAATGGTCATCATTATCAGCCCTGCACCAGCACAACACTATAATATTCAGTGGATGTGCAAGTGCAAATACTAAAAAATGAAGCATAGATTGTCTAATCACTATATAGTTTTGGCATTCTGTTATTGGGAGTTGTTTGGTTTAGCCTATTATGTGGGCTAGCATAAGTATGTGGGATATGGAGGTTGTTTGGTTTAGCCTATCATCTGGGTTATGGGGACTGTTTGGATTAGGTTAAATATTATGTGGTCTACGGGGTGGTTTGATTTCATTAATCAACACAAAGATCTTACACATGGTTCTCCAATTATATTGAGAATCTGAAACATTGCTGCATAATACACAACCTATTTGAGACAGATATCATAAGCAAAAAATGGTGAGCAGGTGTGATCATATACATATAAACATGAGTATTTTACAAATCATCTAAATGTATATATCACTCGATACACCAAAAGAGGTATATGTATCTACAGTATTGCCTAAAATAAAGCTACCACTACAAAAGTCATTCTTTCTAAAATGTTCAGTATGAAAATTTAGCTTGCATGAGCATTTAACATATCATCTAAATGTAAATATCCGCCAATACATCAAAAGAGGTAACGTGTATGCAATATTGTTTAAAATTAGAACTACAACTACAAAATTTCATTCTTTTTAAAATATTCACTAAGGACATTTAGCTTACCATAACTCAGATAAAGATAAAACTACCACTATATGCAATGTGCATAACTATAGAAAAAGAACATGGTCATCTCTACATGATACATCATACATGTGACGCACCCTAGATAATTAAATGTAACGATGAATGAACTCTATAACCTATACACTTACATGGAATCCCGATCTATGAAGGTTGTTGAAGTAGATGAGAATCATTGTAAATTTCCTGAAATGACCAGAACTAAACAAAATTACAAATATCAAATTTAATTCAAAAGACTATATGAAAGATGCAAGATAAAATATTTTGACTGTGCAAATAACCTACCGGAATTGATGGCATGATGGTATGCAACATGTAGCCGTATGTCAAATACTCTAGAAAAGGCAATTTATGTTCTAATATTTGTAGTGTTTTCGGTGCCTTCACCTTCTTAAATAACTTTATTGGTTGTAGATGAGAGTCGCTCTTTGCATTTAAAACATATCCGTTGTCTTTCATTGGGTGTACCTGCGTCATAATTTGAATGGCTCGGAAGAACAGTAGATACCATAACTCATAAATAAATTAATAAACATCGCTATAAATTGTAAGAAAAAACAATTGTCAACTCATACCTTGATCAAGAGCATCCGTGATCATCGTTCTTGAAGTAGGATAAGTTATTTTGTGGGACGAAAATTAAGGTATTTCTGAATATAATATGTTTGAAAATGAATAGTGGTGACTGTGTGGTGTATGTGAATATTTCATTTGTGAAACAATGATTGTGGTATAAAGTAAATTAAGTATATGCACAATAAACATTTTAAAAGTGAATCAACTTTCATTAACTCATGATCATCTTTATTTAAATGGCTTCAAAATGCAGTCATTATTAATTCATATCTAAATATCATTATGTCTCAATATGACCCATCAAGAACTGATCCGATATCAACATACCATATTATTCAGTTGAAAGGTATCAAGGGCGTTTTACTATATTGCACTAGATTTTGTGGTATCCAATATTCCACAAATAGCCTCTTGCTCCTCTTGTGGAGTACCTGTAAACAAATATCAACCAACAAAATATTATTAGTAAAGAATGTTTTTAGAATATTTATTATGACATATTATTGTAACTAATAGTTCTTAAGTGACCCCTACATGTTCATTCTCATGAACCAAATCCCATTACTTGATTTAGATAGTTGGCCTAACCATGATCGGTAAGTGATGACAGAACATGACACTTAAGAAAACAAACAAATCATTTTTAAAGCAAGGAATGTTGGTACGGATGATCTTAGTACAATACTTGGTTCATTGCTAATTAACCAAGCACGAACGCCGCTAAATCTCATTCCACAATAAATAAGTCATTGCTACAATTCTATGAACCAAAATTACAATAATAGTACAATGAGAGTACGTAACTATTCCCTCATTTTAGCTTACTTGAAAATGTTCTAGCTCAGTAACTGACTGATATTCACATTAAGTATCACAACTGTATGTGACTATTACGGCAATGAAATAATAGCAAGATGATAGGTATTCACATTTAACATGGCCTGCAAAGTATACCGATTCAAGTCAACTACTTAACATAATATGAACATTTACTACATAATTTGAAGAGGTATAAACTCAATTTTGACACGTATGCAATAGCAATAACATTCAACATTATTCTTAAGCAATGATAATATAACCTTTGAAATCTAGTCATTTTTATTACTTTTTTATGATTCTGCATGTCAAACTATAATAGGGATAATTTTTCATATTCATTGATGTTGTTAAAAATGTGTGTAATCATAAAAATTATGGCCATTCCTTATACTTTTATCATGTTAAGTTACTCTGAGCCAAGATTTGTCATAAATAGTTGAGGAATTTAAAAGCACATCATGACCTTGAGGTTGTTCCTTATTCACCAATTCTAGTTTATCTTGTAGTTCCTAAAACGTTTAATAGAACACCCAAATACCATCAGATGGTCCAATAGATGGGAAAAAATGTTTAAATTGGTGAAATGTATATATGTACCTTGAGTCTTCCTTCTTGGCAAAGGGCCGGAGTTGTTATCAATGTCGAGTATCTACAACAACAAAACGTTTTCAGAATCTCCACATGATGAGAGCATAGCACACACAAACAAAGAAATAATCTTACTCACAGTGTCTTGGTTCGTCACTATCAACAACTTCAACATTTGATCCACATCTTAATATAACCTGTTAGATATAGATAAAAATAATAATAAAAAAAAATAACCATCATAAACTTTTGTTCTCAAGCATCTCTTTTCCTAGACTGATAATAGATTAGATACACAAATCTTATATTTCATGACAAAACTTTTGATTGAATTGATAAAGAATGATGAACTTGGATGTAACTTGGGCATTGGACTCTATATATTTGCAACATCAAATGTGATATAACAAAATAGAGTTGGATACCGTTAAGCTTATAAAGGCTCATTCCATCATTTGTCGCAATTCATAAAAAGCATGATGTATCATCAAAAACTTCAAAACTTTTTTTTTAACAATTTATCAAACACTTATAATGCAGTTCATCAAAAATACTTTTTACTTACTACAATTAACAAATATAAAAATTACTTATATAAAAAGATAAGAAAAGTAAAGAGATTAACTTATGGTTGATGTAACTACATCCATGGATAAAATCTCTTTATGAAATTGTTCATACACCTAGAATCATAGTAAAAGTTAACATCGATGTTAAGCTTTAGAAGTGCCTAATACATTTCTTTAACAATAAAGACATAAACTGAATAAACAATTCCGCAAACAAATGCTAAATATTATTTCAAAACATGGATTGAATTCCGAATAAGCATTCTTCTAATTTATTTGCAAACTCAAATCTTATAAATTGAATTAGCCAAATACAAAGAGTAAAGGAATAAAAAAAATTTGTGTAATCCATTACCTTCATGATGATTGTATGATCTTAACCGAAAATCAAATCAAACCATCAGCGATTCAATTATATGATTTGATTATTGAGCGTGTAGTTACAGTTTTGTTTTGTTTTGATTTTCGTGTGTGTGGTTTTGCTTGTTTTGAAGATTTTAGTGCGTGTGGTTTTGCTGTAGTCTTGATTCATGATTCAATTAATATGATCTCCGATTGTGCGGGTCTTTTTTGTTGTTTTGATATTGTGATTTTCAAATGGATACGCTCCTCTCATTAAATGAAAATTAATGCTCCATAATTTTAGCTAATTAAATATTCGGTCAAAGTAAATCACATTTGAAATGAATAAAGATGATTTATATCTCTATTTATTAGTGAGTGTTTTGGATGTTTATTTTAATCATCTATATTTTGTTTTTGAATGTTTCAACACAAATACTCAAGTGCTCTAGTGGTTGAGTGTTTGTTGGTTGTTCAAGAGGTCATGGGTTCGAGTCTCATTAGTTGCAATTTTTTTAACAATGATAATTTCATGCATTAAAAGTGTGTGCCTAGTAGGCAATGACATGGCATGTTGTTGAATATGTGGCAATGTGGCAAATGTTAGAGGTTGATGATGTGTCATGGTTAGCCTATTATATAGTGTAGGATTTTTTTTTTTTTTTTTTTTTTTTTTTTTTTTTCTTTTCTAAAAGCTGAAAAAGCTGTAAGTTTTTCAATATTAAAAGGAAATAGGTTGGGCCATGAAGTTAGAAAATATTTGGAAGCCTTTCAAAGGGAATTTTGATTTTTATACTAAAATACTTTCAAGGTGACAGAAGTTTAAATTTCTTTTGATAGAAGTTTAAATTTCTTTTAGTTAATCCATCTCTTAATGGAGGATTGGAGGGTCGACCATTCGGTCGGTCGAGAACCAGGATGCGTCTCCCCCTCTTACACCTCGTCTATCGAGCGTGTCCCCTTTGAGAAAATGAGAAGATGGTCGCTTGGTTGACCGAATCAATTGCCGAAAAAAAAGTAGCGCTTTTGTTACCGTTGGGGGTGTTTGGTAAAAGAAACTTTTTTCAAAAAATTTAAATAATACTCTATACATTTCTCCTATAAATACCAAAAGGCTTCTCATTTTTTTAAACACATAATCTCTTCTTTAGCTACTATTTACACTACTCTTATCCAACTCAAACTAATGAATTCCGATCAATTTTTTTCCGACTCGAATGAGGAATAAGAAGTTAATAGGATCGAGCGTAAGTGTTTAAAAGAAGTCGCTATGCTTATTCAAACTTCCAATTCTTCAATCCAAAAAATGCAACGCAATTATAATAAACAAAGGGAAGGCAATCTCTCCGACTCTATCCAGAGGAGCAACATTGTGACGATGATGTCCTACGAACTAATGAAGAAACGTTACAAGTTATTAGAGAGATACACAACGAAACAACTCATCTAAGCCTTAAAACCAATTTAGTGAAACACATTTTGCGTAAAACAAATGAACACTAATTTTATTATAATATTTTTTTATTTTTATTTGAATTATTAATGAAATGTTCTTAATTATAAATGAAAATTTAATTTTATTGTTTAAAAAAATTGAAAAAAAAAGGAAAAGGATGACCACGATCATCCTTACGGTCACCTACGAAAGTTCTAAAGAGAGAAAGTTGAGTTGGCGTAGAGGTTGGTGACCGCAGTCGCCTACGGTCACCATTATATCAAGCTTAAGGTTTAATATATTATTAGTAGTCTAATACAAATTAATAAATCAGTATCAGTAACTTTTGACAAAAATATATTTTTGGGCTTCCCATTTTAAGAAAATAACTTATTATAACGCAAAGGTATATTTGCAAATCACATGTAAGGTTATTTATACTAGGACCGGTTTCATTGAGAAAATTTTAAATTGCAAAGGTATTGAGAAGACTTCATTTCAAATGTTGTTGATTCATATTTTTTTTTTTATTTGATTTAGTGGTATACATCAATTAATAGTGAATCAAATCTATATAAATCACAAATTTGATTCACAAATCTTTGTAAAAATCAAGTTATGGTATCGATTCACTAAATTTGTACATATGATTCACAGTAAAAAAATTTTAACATTGATTCAATTTTTTTTTTACGCATTTTAGATTTTAATCATATTTGAGTCTTCTCAATAAATGATTTAAATGTCTCGATTCAAATTCATTTATAATACGTAGTATTACATTAATTGGTAGTAGGTCAATGGCACTCATTTATTGAATATGATACATTTATAAAAGTAACGTTTTTTTAGCTTTCGGTCTAGCTTTTTTTACTCAACCTCTCAAATCAATATAAATTATGATTGAATTTATAAGTCACTAGCGAGGGGATAGTTTTTCACATTGAATGCTTTGTACCGCGTATCTTAATTTGGTTTTACTTGTTTAGAACCACAAAAACAAAAGAGTAAACTACACAGTTCGTCCTTGTGGTTTGCGTTGACCGACAAGTTTCGTCTTTTGACAAAAAAAAGTGCACCATCCGTCCTTAAATGCGAAACGTTATCTACCGTTGGTCCCTCCCGTTAAAAACCTTCATTAACTGTCGTTAAGTCATCACACATGAGTGTAAAATAGTCAATTTCCCATGTTCTTTCTTTTTTGTCCCCCACGTACCTAACCACACTCATATCATGTACCTCTTATTTTACAATTTACATATTCAATCTTCTTTTCTCCTTTCCATTATTTTGTTGGTTTTCTTCACCAAGCTCCTGCTCCTATCCTATCATCAATTCCTTTATCTTCTTTTCTTTTCTTGTTTTCTCATTTTTTTGAAATTAAATATTCAAACTAACTTCCCAGATCATTTTAACTTCGTAAATCTTATAAACCATACGAAAAAAATCAAATTAATTTTCCATTTTATTTTGGTTAGATACACTCGAATTAATAAAAATTAATTTAAATAAGATTGAATTTAAGGAGCACAGAAGGTTTGTTAGCGGCATTAATTCCCCCAAATAGTGAGTCATATGATTATGGAAGTGAAATTGTTTATTGGACTAAAAAATAAAAATGAGAATTAGTTGCCACTTGCCACGACAACAGCAGTGGGTTGAGATTAAGGTGACGGCGAAGGGTGGACGTTGGTGTCGATGGTAGTTATTGGTCGGAGATGATGGTGGTAGTTATCTGGATATGGTGGTGGTCTGGTTTGATGGCTGTTGGCGAGGTTGGTGTTCGAATGTTGTGGTGGAAGTGATGAATCTTTAAAACAAAGATTGGGTTTGTTTATAGGGGTTTATGAACAAATTAAACTGTCAAATTTTGAAAAATATATATATTTTTTCTTTTGGTGTATTTGTTATTGATTGTGATATTCAGATTTGTTATTGATGGTGGAGTAAAAATTGTTTGGCCGTGATTGTTGTAGTATTTGATGGGTTTTTTGAGTACGTGGTAAAAAGCAATTTAATGAATATGATTATCGGGATTTGTGAAGGTAGCCGGAGGTGGTGAGAGTAGTGATGGTGGGTGAAGATGAATATGTGGATTTTGATAGTTTGAAGAAGAAGATGATATGGTATTGAAGAAGAAGAAAATAATAGAGGTGATGGGACCCACACATGAGATGTTTTTTATTTGTTTGTATTTTAAAGGAAAAAGAAAAAAAATTGCAAATTTACCGTTATACCCTCATTTTAGTAACAAGTGGACTAACTTAACGACAGTTAATGAAGGCTGTTAATGGAAGGGACCAACGGTAGATAACGTTTCGCATTTAAGGACGGATGGTGCACTTTTTTCGTTCAAAGGACGAAACTCGTCGGTCAACGCAAACCACAAAGACGAACGGTGTAGTTTACTCAAAACAAAAGTATAGTTGAAATGGTCAAAATTCTACACAAGAAAAAGGACCACCACATAAGCATAGTCATTGGGTAGGAAACATATTGTCACCACAATAAATTAGATTGACTTCAAAAGTCGTTATATTGACTTAAAACCAATCATCTTTGTTATTTAATAATCATAATGTTGTTGTAAACTTATACTAGTAATCTAGCAAAGCAATTTCCTATGGCTGTATTTATACTGCAACTCATCTTTCTAACTACTTTCCTACAAGGTCTAGCTGCACAACGGACTAACAGTTCGGTATCTGTTGGTGCATCACTCACTGCAACACCCAATGCCACACCATGGCTTTCGCCTTCTGGTGAATTTGCTTTCGGCTTCCAACAAGTTCAAGGAAATGAGAATTTCTTGTTATCCATATGGTATGACAAGATACCTGACAAGACCATCGTCTGGTATCCAAGAAATGGTTCTATGGTGTCTCAAGGATCAAAAGTTGAGCTTACTAATGATCTTGGGCTTGTACTTAGTGATCCTCAAGGAAGACAGGTGTGGAGTTCTGGATCCATTTCTGATCTAGCATATGGGGCTATGAATGATACAGGTAACTTTATGCTTGTTGGAAGTGATTCTCGCAAGAAATGGGAAAGTTTTAATTTTCCAGCTGATACATTGTTGCCAACTCAGATAATGCCGAGAAATGGAGTGATCAATTCGAGACTGAGCGAAACAAACTTCACTAGTGGAAGATTTCAGTTACGCCTTCTTCAAGATGGGAATCTTGTGCTTAACCCTGTATTATTTTTTGATTCTGCAGGTGACAATTACTATTCCAGTAATACTGCAGATGACTCCAATTCCACAAATTCTGGTGACAAATTGATCCTTGATGCGACAGGATACATGTATATTTTAAAAAGAAATGGCGAAAGGTCTGATCTTACAGTAAGAGACACAATTCCTTCGGGAGATTATTACTTCCGAGCTACTTTAGATTCTGATGGCGTTTTTACTCAATACTACTACCCTAAGAATCCAAATGGCAATACTAGCTGGGAAGTTATGTGGTTTGAGCCAAAAGACATTTGTAGGGAAGGAGATAGCAGAGCTTGTGGGCTTAACAGTGTTTGCAGGCTTAATTCTAACAGACGTCCGACCTGTCAATGCCCAAAGGGGTTTTCATTGTTTGATTCCAATGATCCGCATGGTGACTGCAAGCCTGATTTCTCTCCAAGCTGTGACGAAGTTTATAGCGAAGATCAATTTGATTTCATCGAGCTCAGAGATATTGATTGGCTATACTCTGATTACGCGTTCATAGATCGAAGTAATGAAGAAGACTGCAAAACTTCATGTTTGAAAGATTGCTTCTGTGCTATTGCAATTTATAGGGTCAACCAATGTTGGAAGAAAAAGCTTCCACTCTCAAACGGAAAGGTTGATTCTTCTGGCGTGAAAGCTTTCGTGAAGTTTCTGAAAGGTGGTCTTCCTCCTCAAAACCCTCCTGTATTACTACAAGAAAACAAGAATCAAAGAAGTTTGATAGTGGTGGGATCAGCCCTGTTAGGCACATCAGTTTTTGTAATCATTGTATTGGTTTGTGTGATTTGTTTCGGGTTTTTCGAAATTTACAAGAAGAAAGCAAGAAACTCGCACCGAAGTAGTAAAGCTGTTGAAACTAATCTACCTCACTTTACGTATCAAGAGCTAGTCAAAGCAACTGATGGGTTCAAACATGAGCTGGGGAGGGGGGCTTTCGGGATGGTCTATAAAGGTGTGATAGGGACAAGGACCGTGGCAGTGAAAAAGTTGCAAACCGTGGATCAAAATGCTCAAAAGGAATTCAAAACAGAGGTCAACACTATTGCAAAGACTCATCACAAAAATTTGGTACAGCTTCTTGGCTATTGTGACGATGGTGACCAGCAGCTATTGGTTTACGAGTACATGAGCAATGCCACTTTGGCAGTCTTTCTGTTTGGAGAAACGAGACCAAGCTGGAAACAGAGGAGTGATATTGGTGTAGGCATTGCAAAAGGACTTGCATACCTCCATGAAGAGTGTAGCACCCAGATCATCCACTGTGATATAAAGCCTCAGAATATACTTCTTGATGAATACTACAATGCCAAAATTTCTGATTTTGGTTTAGCAAAGCTTTTGATGATGAATCAAAGTCGAACGGATACTGGAATAAGAGGAACTAAAGGATATGTTGCTCCTGAATGGTTTAGGAACACCCTCATCACGGTTAAGGTTGATGTCTATAGCTTCGGCGTCTTGCTACTGGAGATCATTACATGCCGAAGGAGTGTGCATTTTGATAGTAATAACGAGGATGTGGAAGTTTTAACAGATTGGGCATGGGATTGCTATCAAGAAGGTAAAATGGATGCATTTGTTGGGAATGATTTGGAGGACTTAGATGACTTCAAGAAGCTGACGACGTTTGTGATGGTTGCTCTTTGGTGTGTCCAAGAAAACCCTTCTTTGAGGCCAACCATGAGGAAGGTTGTCCAAATGCTTGAAGGAGTTGTTGAAGTTACTGAACCTCCATGCCCACCCCCTTTCTCTAGTAGCTCAATAACTCGTACTACGTATTAAATCTCTCGGTCATGACATCCTGGTAGACCTGTTGTATATGTATATTTACTGTTTCTTACTATGAGATTTTCTTAGCGTCATCTTCAAACATGTTATTGTAAAATCTCCATCATTATATGTAGTCTGATTTAACGACGTTGTTTTCTGTTTGGAACACAGACAAGTTGTTTTTTTAATAAAATAAATTAGCTTGATCTAACTAAAAGAATCTATATGAATCAAAGTCTCAAATTGTTGTGCTAATAGATTAAACGATAAATCTCAACTGTTATTATAATGTGATGTTTTTGTAAAGGTTAAATGATCAACGGGGTTCTATATTGTTATTCTCATATAGTTATCCTTTCTTGGTCTAACAACATGAATCATCACTACCCCAAAAGAGCTATTAGAATGAATGTTAGATTGCTTTTCACTAGAGGTGGCAAAATTCCGGGTCAAAATAGGTCATTCTGCCGGGTTGAGCTGACCCGATGTTTTTTTCTGTCTAATGTTCTTTAAATTTCATAATCAACTAATTTATTAGTCTTAAGAACAATTACCAGTTGCTAACTTCCTTTTAAAAGAGTGAGTAAATTTGCATATTTAGTTACACTGTCACTAAACTATGCATCATTAGTAGGCATTTTTCTTGAGGCTTATATTAAACTGAATTCATCTAAACACTTTTAAATGAGAATCTGACTTCTTACATAGGCCAAATCCTATTAATTTTCGAGACAGTACTTACATTCGGTTACCCAGACATGGCAGATCAATGTCCCAAATTGATTGTCCACTTTTCTATTTTGGTTCCAGTTTTCTAAAGAGTGTGTGATTTGAAAGTGAGCTTTAAATTTAGGATGGAGGGAGTTTTTGCTTAGAAGCTTTAGTCACTAATAGAGTTGTCAAAAATTAAATATCGATCTTACAATAATAGAGTTGTCAAATATAACTATGAACAACTGGATATCTGAATGCTTTAGTCACTTACAGTATATAGAGGTCAACTAGGAAAATATCATTACGGCCAAATATTATTCCAAAGAAAAAAAACAAATCCGTTACCAGGATACACCAAGAAGACTAATATTCAGCTTATAGTAACAGATAAAGGGAATGGACATGGAGGTTCAGAAACTTCAACAACTCCGTCAAGCATCTGGATGACATTCTTCATTGTTGGCCTCAAAGACGGGTTTTCTTGGACGCACCAAAGACCAACCATCACAAATGTTGTTAGGTTCTTGTAGTCATTTAAGGCTTCTAAATCATTCCCAACAAGTGTATCCAAAATCCTTTCTTCGTAGCAGTCCCATGCCCAATCAGTCAAGATTGCTCCATAATCATTACCACTCTCATTCTCCTCAACGCTCTTCCGGCAAGAAATGATCTCGAGTATCAATACACCAAAGCTATAAACATCAACCTTCGTTGTGACGGGAGTATTTCTGAACCATTCTGGAGCAACATATCCTTTTGTTCCTCTGATTCCAGTGTTTGTTCGACTCTGATTCCTAATCAATAGTTTTGCCAATCCAAAATCAGAAATCTTGGCATTGTAGTATTCGTCAAGAAGTATATTCTGAGGCTTTATATCACAGTGGATTATCTGCGTGCTACACTCTTCATGGAGGTAAGCGAGTCCCTTTGCAATCCCCAGCGCTAGGTGCCTCCTTTGTTTCCAACTGGGTTTCTCGTCTCCAAAAATAAAGCTCGCCAATGTACCGTTACTCATGTACTCGTAAACCAATAGCCGCTGCTCACCTTCATCACAATAGCCTAGAAGTTGTACCAGATTTTTGTGATGAGTTCTTGCGATAGCATTGACTTCTGTCTGGAATTCCTTTTCGCCATCTTTAAACACTCTATCCAACTTCTTCACTGCCACAATGTTTGGCCCTATTACACCTTTATAGACTATCCCAAATGCCCCCTTTCCCACTTCTTCTTTGAACCCATTAGTTGCTTCAACTAGCTCTCGGTAGGTAAAATGAGGCAGATTGGTATCACGAGATTTAGTATCTGGATGATGATTATTGGTTTTTCTCTGGTAGTTGAGGAAGAAACCAAGACATATAACACCAATAAATATGACATTTACGAACACAGAACTACCTAGGAGGGCTGATATTATGGTAATCATTGTTTTCTGGTTTTTCTTCTTTCCTGGAAACTGAGGAAAGTTAACACGAGGAAGTTCAGCTTTCCTATGTTTCAGGAATGCCTTCATACTAAGTGATTCATTCGTCCATCCATTAGAGAGTGGCAGCCTCTTCTTCCAGCATTGATCACCATCATGAATTGCGACAGCACACAAACAATCATGTAAACATGAATCTTTGCATTCCTGCATGCTAATTGAATCCATTTGCACATATACAGTTCCAGTACCTGGCCAATCAACTCCAGTGAGCTCCATGAAATCGAGGTCTCCCGTGTAATATGGCTCATCTTCATTACAGCTTGGAGTGAAATTAAGCTTGCAGTCACCATACGGATCACTGGGATCTGACAGTGGCAAACCTGGTGGGCATTCACAATTTGGCCGGCTAGCACCATTAAGGCTGCAAACATTGTTAAACCCACAGGCCCCACTACCTTTTTCTCCGATTATAGCACGACATATATTTTCCGGCACCAACCATGAAACGCTCCAACTTGTGTTGCCTACAGAATTTTTTGGGTGATAGTATTGAATAAAAACACCATCAAAGCCTAGCGTAGCTCTGTGATAATAATCTCCAGATGGAAGTGCATCATCTGGAGTAAGGTTAACTCTTTGACCATTTCTTCTCAGTATATACATGTATCCCGTAACATCAAACATCAGCTGGTCACCTGAATTTGTCGAGTTTGAGGGATCATAAGTACCACTGATATAGTAAGCTTTGTTAGCATAATTAGAACGTATATCTCGAGAATTCAGAACAAGATTCCCATCTGCAAGCAGACGTAACTGGAATCTTCCTCCAGTGAAGTTTGTTTCGCTCTTTTGTGAATTGATCACTCCGCCTCTCTTCATAATTTGAGTAGGCAACATGGTATTGGCAGGAAAATCAAAACTCTCCCATATCTTTCTAGAATCACTACCAAAAAGCTCAAAGTTACCTGTATCATTCATAACAGCATATGCAAGATTGGAGACGGGCCTTGAAACCCAAAGATCTGTGCCTTGAGGATCACTGAGTACGAGCCCACGCCCATTGATTAGCTCAACTTTTGACCCTCTAGACACCATGGGATTTCCTTGTGGATACCAAATTATGGTCTTGTCAGGTATCTTGTCATACCATATGGATAACACATAGTTATCTTTGCCCCGAATTCGTTGGAACCCAAAGGCAAAATCACCAGAAGGTGAGAGCCATGATCTGGCATTTTCTGTTGCTATGAGTGAAGCGCCAATTGGTACAGAACCATTAGTTTGTTGTGCTACAACTATGAATGGTACACAAAAAGTTAAAAAAACAACACATAGAAGCTTGGACATTGCAAATTGCTAGAATGATTATCTATACGAGAAGGATACAAGTCTTTTTTTTTTTTTTTTTTTTTTTTTTTTTTTAAGGTAAAAGGTTTCCCCAGTAAATAATTAAGAAGGATACAAGTATAATATATGGTTATCATTGCATTCTAGTCAACAAAAAGACCTTTGGAGTCAACAAAGTCTTTTGTGACAGGTTGTTACTGATTCAAACTTCAACAAATTTACGTAGGTTTCCCGTACCTTCTAAAGTACGTATCTTGACATTTTCATAAAAGTAATTAATGCGAATTGGAAACCTACTTTGACTTTCTACATAAAATTCAAAAAACCCAAAGGTCACCAAAATCGTGAACATTTTGTATCTTAAACTTTCTCATAGACAATTTTCTTTGGTTGCATAAATTAAAGTCCTCCCCTGCTAAAAAAAAGTAACTCCCAATACCGTCTTCCACGGGTTATGGGTCCCAATACCGTCTTCCACAGTGTATGGGGGAGGAATGTTCACAGTGAAAACAGGAAGAAAAGCTACATCTTCCTATATATCTTGGCTGTTTTGACCAAAGGATCAGTATGGTTTTTATTTTTAATTTGTTCAGTACTGCAATAGATTTCAGACTTCTCTAGTATTGGCGCTTCAATCTTTAATTTGCATGATCAGCGATTCTTTATATCTCCCCTTGTAATAGGTGGTCCAAGTAATTTGCATATAAATTACCAAAATTTATAGTCATAAAAAATGATAGCTTTCTTATTATGTTTAGGAATACATAAATACGTACATATCAAGCTGCAAAACAAAGCACATTCGTCCTTAAATTCCCGTGTACGTAGAACTATCTAAAAAATTGTGTAATACATGGAGCACTTAATCAACACATAACACAAATTAGCCCCTCAATGATACGGCCTGTTTCGCGGAGTACAAGCATAGTTATTTTGTATTAACCATGGGTTATAGAAAAAGGGAATGGACGTGGAGGTTCGATCATGTCAACAACTTCTTCAAGCATTTGGATGACTTTTCTCATGGTTGGCCTCAGAGATGGATTTTCTTGGACACACCAAAGACCGATCATCACAAATGTCGTTAGCTTCTTGTAGTCATCTAAGGCCTCCATATCGTTCTCAACAAATTCATACAGTCTGCCTTCTTGATAGCAGTCCCATGCCCAATCAGTTAAAATAGCCCTGTCTTCATTACCACTCTCAAAATGCACTCTTTCGGCATGATATGATCTCTAGTAGCAAGACACCAAAGCTATACACATCAACCTTTACTGTGACAGGAATGTTCCTAAACCATTCAGGAGCAACATATCCTTTCGTTCCTCTTATTCCAGTTGTACTTGTTCGACTTTGATTCATCATCAAAATCTTTGCTAATCCAAAGTCGGAAATCTTCGCATTGTAGTAATCATCAAGAAGAATATTCTGAGGCTTGATGTCACAATGGATGACCTGTGATGTAATAGGAAGAGATTGATTCAGTTTTTGATGGGCTTAGATGAAAGTTTTGCTAATCTGAGAGGACAAATCCTGTTGATGCAACCCCCGCCTAATGTCACAAAAGCCTATGGCATGTTGAGACAGGAAGAGAAACAGAGAGAAAGATTTACTCCTAAGCATGTAGCACCTACTGTTATGTCAACCTACACTAACAACAACCATTCCTCTCAAACCAACTTTAGGCCACAAAGAAGTGAACAGAATCCTAGGAAAAGCACTTTTAAGCAGGGTGTAATTTGTGGTAATTGCCAAAAGGAAGGACACTATAAAAGTGAGTGCTACCAACTAGTTGGCTATCCCATAGGTCATCCACTTCATGGCAAGGTTAAACCAAGCACCACCAGATTCACAAACCCCAAAACTAGAACAGTCAACATGGCTATTGGGTCAGATGTGGCATCTACAAGTGGCAAGGAGAACAATGACGAGTCTGCAGTCTATGCCAAGATGGACAATCTTCAGAATCAACTGAATCAAGTGATGATGCTACTTCAGAACTCACAAGGAGGTTGTGATCCAAAGGTTCTAGCAGCAGGTAGATATTTGTTTATTGCTTCCTGCATTGCTCATATAAAAGATGCTTGGGTATGTGACAGTGGTGCCACTGATCACATTTGTATAACACTTTCACTAATGTTTGACATTAAACATTGCACCACACCCATCATAGTCTCACTCCCAAATGGTCACCAAACAATGGTGACCATCACTGGTTCTGTTCAGCTTAAACCACACCTAACACTTCACAATGTTTTTTACATCCCATCCTTTGCTTACAACCTGCTTTCCATCAGCCAAGTCACAAAAACCACTGCACTTTCAGTACTTTTCACTCATTCCACTTGCATCTTTCAGGGAAACAACAAGAGGATAGCCCATGGGATTCAATCTGATGGTCTTTACATCATCACCCCAGACACAACATCTTCCACATCTTCTCAATCATCTGTGAATACCATCTCCAAAGACCTACACTTGTGGCATTCTAGACTAGGACATCCATCTGTTCATGTACAAAGACAAATAAAGTCTATTCCTTTTGTTCCTTCTGATGTAACCAACTTCCATTGTAATATATGTCCATTAGCCAAACAAACTGCTTTACCTTTTACCACAAGCACTTCACATGCACAAACCAATTTTGAACTAATTCATGCTGATACTTGGGGTCCTTACAAGTTCTCAACACTCAATCAATGTAAATATTTTCTTACCCTGGTGGATGATCACTCAAGAACAACTTGGACATATTTAATCCCAACAAAACAACATGTACCCTCAACCATCAAAAACTTCTACTACTATGTTAAAAATCAATTCAATACAACCATAAAAATTGTCAGAAGTGACAATGGCACTGAGTTTGTAAATCACACTCTGAATGAATTTTTCCAAAATAAAGGCATCACACACCAAACATCATGTCCAAACACACCCCAACAAAATGGAAGGGCTGAGAGGAAGCACAAACATTTACTGGAAGTAGCCAGGGCACTTCATTTTCAAGCACAATTTCCAATCCACCTATGGGGGTACAGCCTTTTAGCTGCTACTTACCTAATCAACAGACTACCCACACCCATCTTACAAAATAAAAGTCCTTTTGAAATGCTCTTTCACACCCCACCAGATTTATCTAATCTCAAAACTCTTGGCTGTTTAGCCTATGCATCAATACACACACCCAATAAGTTTGCACCCAGAGCTATTCCTTCCACCTTTCTAGGCTATCCACTTAATCAAAAGGGTTATATTCTTCTCTCACATGAAACACAAAAGGTTTTTGTCAGCAGGCATGTTACTTTCCATGAACATATTTTTCCTTATCACACAACCACCACCAACACAGACAATTCACCCTCACCCTCTTAACCTACTTTCTTCCCTCAACCAGTCCCCTCTCCAACCATTATTTCACCTATTACACCATCACATGCTTCCCCTGCACCAACCATCAACACCATTCCATCACCATCTCCTTCCCCTGCATCAACTACAAACACCACCACACCATCCCAAGCTGATACAGAACCATCCCAACCACACCCCACACCATCTATTCCTACTACATCAGAACCTACACAACAAGAACCCACTACAACACCTTCCACACCACCACCACCACCAACAAGAACATCTCACAGAACCAGAACCAAACCCACAAAACTCAGTGATTATTACCATTATCAACCATCATCCAAAATCAATTCTTTTCACACTAAACATCATTCATCTCACTTTATCAACTATCACAACATCACCAAACCCTCCACTCTTCACCTTATCAACTCTCTTAACCATGAAACTGAACCCACATCTTTTACACAAGCATCTAAAAACCCTAAATGGGTTGAAGCAATGGACAATGAAGTATCTGCTCTTGAGAACAATGAGACATGGGAGCTGACCTTATTACCACCAGACAAATGTGCTATTGGTTCTAAGTGGGTATACAGAATCAAGTATCATGCAAATGGCAAAGTTGAGAAATATAAGGCAAGGTTGGTGGCAAAAGGTTATAATCAAAAGGAGGGAATTGATTATACAGAGACCTTTGCCCCTGTAGCTAAAATGGTAACAGTGAGAACACTTTTGGCCTTGGCATCTGTCTCAAATTGGTACATCCATCAATTGGATATCAATAATGCATTTCTGCATGGAGATCTACAAGAGGAAGTGTACATGACTTTACCCAGTGGTTATAACAAAAAGGTACCTCCAAATACTGTTTGCAAACTCAAAAAGTCACTTTATGGGTTAAAGCAAGCAAATAGGCAGTGGTATGTTAAACTTACTACTTTTCTAGTCTCCCTTGGATTCACACACAGCCATGCAGATACTTCTCTTTTCACCTATTTCACCAAGGAGGTTTCTCTCATCCTTCTCATCTATGTAGATGACATCCTTCTTACTGGCAATTCCCTCTCCTCCGTCACTGAGATAAAAAACAAGCTTCATCAGGAATTTAGTATCAAGGATCTTGGCTCCTTACACTATTATCTTGGTCTTGAATTCATCAGAGGTCCTAAAGGTGTGGTTATGACACAGAGAAAGTATGCTCTTGATTTGATTGAACATGCAGGGCTGACTAACACAAAACATGCCAGAACTCCTTTGAATCCAAATGACAAACTTACATATGAAGCTGGTACACCTCTCTCAGATCCTTCTCACTACAGAACTTTAGTGGGTAAGCTCATTTACCTCACCATCAGCAGACCTGACATAGCTTTTGCAGCTCAACTGTTAAGTCAATTCTCCCAGAATCCTCACACAGAACACTTGAAGGCTTTACACAGGGTGATTAGATACATCAAGCTCAGTCCTGGTCAAGGTTTGTTTTTTCCAAGGTTCAACCAACTTACTTTACAGGCCTACTGTGACAGTGATTGGGCCACTTGCCCTGCATCCAGAAGATCTATTACAGGCTTTGGAATCTTTCTAGGAAGCAGTCTCATTTCATGGCAGTCTAAAAAGCAAAATGTAGTTTCCAGATCTTCTACAGAGGCAGAATACAGGGCTTTGGCAGATTGCTCTTGTGAAATCACATGGCTCATATCTCTTCTTATTTTCTCTAGCACCATTCAACCTACCATTATCACATGTGCAGTTACAAGTGCAAATATAAGGTGCTTCTAAGGCATCTAATTCATCCCAATAGCCCTTAAGTCTTTGATAGAAAACCTCAATTGAGCAATTTGACTGTTTCAATTGTGCTATGTCATTACTTAACTGATAAATCCTATGGCCATCAAGCTGGGAATAATGATCTTGCAATTCAAACCACAATGAAGAAGCAGAGTTAACAAAGCTTAAAGAATTACTTATCTGCTCAGTTACTGTGTTAAGAATCCAAGATATGACCATATCATTGTTACGTTCCCACAATGCCCTAAGAGGTGATTCAAGATCAGGTTCTGGATACTCTTTAGTGATCAATTTGAGCTTGTTCTTGGCGTTGAGTGCTATTGTCATTGATCGCCTCCATGAGCTGTAGTTCTCTGATCCAAGCAGCTTCTTAGAAATCAAGATTAGGCCTGGATGATCATTTTGATGAAGAAATAGTGGATGATTGATAGAATTTGTATCTTCTGATGGTTGTGATTGTTGATTGAATGGTGGTTGTGTTTGATTGAATGGTGGTTGTGTTTGATTAACTGGTGGTTGTGATTGATTTGATGGTGGTCGTACCATTGTTCTTGATGATGATTGTGTTTAATTGAGTGAATCTGGGAAAAATTGGTGGTCGGAAAAATTTGTTATGGTGGTTTGTGGTGGTCGGAGAAATTTGTTAGGAGTTTGTTACGGTGGTTTATGGTGGTTGGAGAAATTTGTTAGGAGTTTGTTACGGTGGTGTTTCACCGGAGACTTGCTCTGATACCATATCAGAAGTTGAACCAGAGAGGATAAAAGGTGAAATGAAATGTGTAAAATGATTTCTTATTACTTCAAAAAGTGTGCTGTTAAAAGTATTTATACTATCACATCTAACTAATATTCAAAATGCTACACAGACTTGTACATAAGCTAACTAAACTTGTACAAATGACTTTGATGTTTTATACAATGTGAAGAGAGATAGTTGACTTTGTGATTCTTGCATATTGTGTTGACTTGACTTGTAGCTTGTATTCCAATAGTATGAGAGTCCCTTAGCAATGCCTACAGCAATATTACTTCTTTGTTTCCAACTAGGTCTTATGTCTCCAAATAGAAAGACTGCCAAAGTGCCATTGCTCATGTACTCATAAACCAATAGCCGCTGCTCACTATCATCACAATAGCCAAGAAGCTGCACCAAATTTTTGTGATGAGTCCTTGCAATAGCATTGACCTCGGTTTTGAATTCCTTTTCCCCATCTTTAAACACCCTATCTAGTTTCTTCACTGCAACAGCGTTTGATCCTAGTATCCCTTTATAGACTATTCCAAAAGACCCCTTCCCCAGTTCATCCTTAAACCCATCAGTCGCTTCGAAGAGGTCTTGATATGTATAATGAGTCACATTGGTGTCGATGGTGTTACTACTTGAATAAACATTCCTGGGCGTCTTTTTGTAGATCAGAAAGAAACCAACACAAATAACGCCGATTAATATGATATTTACAAACATAGAGGTACTTAAGAAAACTGATCCTAATATTATCAAACTTCTACAGTCTTTATTTTTTCTTGTGATTGGTGGAGGGACTCGAGTAGGGCTATCACCTTTCTGGAATTTAAGGAATACCTTCTTATTAACTGAATTATCTTTCCTTCCATTGGAGAGTGGAAGCTTCTTTTTCCAACATTCATTGCCCCCATAAACTACAACAGCACAGAGGCAATCTTCCACACATGAGTTTTTGCATTCCTGTTCACTAGTTGGTCTCATGTGCACATAGTCAGATGATGGCCAATCAACATCAGTCAGCTCGATGAAATCAAACAAGTCTTTCCCATTATTTGACAGACCTTCATCACAGCTTGGAGTGAAATCTGGCTTGCAGTCACCATTCGGATCACTGGGATCGAGCAACGAAAACCCCTTTTGACACTCACATTTTGGCCTGCCGTCAAGAAGACCACAAATATTGTTAAACCCACAAGCTCCACTACCTTCAATGTCACCAGTTTTACATATGTTTTCGGGCTCAAACCATAAAACTTCCCAGCTTGAATTTCCGGTGGGAACCTTACGGTGATAATATTGAGTAAAAACCCCATCGACACCTAGAGTTGCTCTGTGATAATAATCTCCAGTCGGAAGTGCTTCTCTCGGAGTAAGATCGTATCTTTGACCATTTCTTCTAAATATATACATATAACCGCTCGCATCAAAAACCACTTGTTCACCAGAATCAGACGTGTTACTAGAATAATAAGATTTATAAGCATAATTGGAAGTTATATCTCGAGTATTTAAAACAAGATTTCCATCTTGAAGCAGACGTAACTGGAATCTTCCTCCAGTGAAGTTTGTTTCGCCCCTTTTCGAATTCAACACTCCACCTCTCTCCATAACCTGAGTAGGCAACAAGGTATCTCCTGGAAAATTAAAACTCTCCCACATCTTGCGCGAATCGTTACCAACGAGCAAAGTTACCTGTGTCATTCATAACACCATATGCAAGATCAGAGATGGAGCCCGAGGTCCATATTTCTCTGCCTTGAGTATCACTCAGTACAAGTCCACGTCCATTAGTTAGCTCAACCTTTGATCCTCTAGACACCATTGGATTTCTTCCTGGATACCAGATGATGGTCTTTTCAGGGATCTTTTCATACCATATCGATAACACAAAAAGATCTTTTCCCTGAATTTGTTGAAACCCAAAGGCAAAATCGCCAGAGGATGAGAGCCATGGTATGACATTGTCTGTTGCTGTGATTGACGCGCCAACTGGTACAGAACCGTTTGTTTGTTGTGCTACAACTGAAAATGGTATGAAAAAGGGGAAAAGAATGAGATAAAGGATTGTGGCCATTGCAAATTGCTAGAAGCACTAAATGATTGAACTACCCGAAAAACATATGATGTTAAAAAGATAAAGATCATTGCTTTCAAGTCAAATGAAAAGACGTTTAGTGTCATCAAATATTTTTTAGTTGGTATACTTTACCCTGTAAATGATCTTGACCGCTACATGCAATGATAGCCCTGTGATTGCCTAACACATTTTAGCTGTAGTTTGCTGTGGTCAATTTTCTTCGGTCTTATAACGAGTTCTGTCACTATAAGCTGTTAAAAAATATAATTTCTTCCCAATCAAGACAAACCCATGAAAGAGATGCATGAAATAAGTCATATTTAGTGACCCATCTGGAATATTTTATGTTGCAGTTTGAAAAGTACGCTGATATAAAAGTGCATTACTTCTATAGCAGATTCTTGTTTGTAATCTTTTTCCATTAAGTTGGCTTAAATAATTGATGACTCAACGTGCGACCCTCATCTTCATCACTTTAAAATTTCGGTCATTTTTTTTAGCAGATTCAAACTTTATTTGGATTGTGAGCCTTTGTTGCAAGTTATAGCGCTGAATATTGACTTTGAATTTTACCCGGTTGAAGTCAGCTGATTAAAAGGTGGTTGGATCCAGGATATTAAGAGCTTCATTCATACCATAAATCTTAACTGCAATAAAATGCAACATACCATACAAACGTTCATTTATTAACCCGTTATAATACTTTTTTAAAGGGTAAACTCGAATCAATCTAATCTATTTTTGTCCTGAGCCGTACGTGAATTTGTAATAATAGGGAGAGAAACAAGGTGCCATAATTACACAGGATATCACTAGGCGAAATTATTTGGTTTAGAAATTCTGAAAGTCAAAAGTACATAAACCAAACCAGAGAAACCAAATTGAAGAGACTGGTCTACTTTGAAACCAAACATATAAGATTGAAATTACTAATCTAATATAATCAGTCTTGATTTGTGACACTTAAAGCGTCCTCCCCCCATAAAGACATCTTACCATGTAACTATGAGAAATAAGAAATTGTGTGGGTTCTCACAGACACATAAAAACCAGGATTCTGACATAGTTATGTTCGTGCATAGCTAATATGTAACCATGTATCAAAAAAACAACAAACGTTTAAGGGTATACCCTTTTGTAGAGCTTATATTAAGAAATCTCTACAGCAATTTAACACCTTCACTGCAAGCTCCTGTATCCTTTAGAATTTGCCAAACTCCTCAAATAAAGACATCTTACCATGTAGTGATGTAACTATGACAAATAAAGAACCCTAAAAAACTAGACGTCGTATAGGTACATAATTTAACTGTTAATCTGTTATACACATGTTACTCTCTATGATATAGTTTATAGTTTGACCTAAGAGCGGAAAACCGTCACGAGGAACAAGAGAGCATGCATACACCTGGACGGTAAGCCCAGGCAGGAGGCAACCGCGCATATTTTTCCATGCCGGGTTGTTCATCATATGGCTTTTCCATGACTTTCAGAAGTCGTCTCACCTCTTCAAAGTCACCTTGTTCAGCCATATCTATGGCACTCTGGCATAGATAGTTCCTGAGAATGTACTTTGGATTCACAGAATTCATTGAAGCTTTCCTTTCCTCATCCGGAACACCGCTAGCAGATAGCTACATATAAACGGAAACCACTATCAATATGCATGAAAACCATGTGACGATTTCAACCAATGTACTTGTAAAATGGGACAATTTGGGTTGTGTTTAATCTCTAATGTGTTAAACGGGTCAAATATCTACTAGAGTGCATTTTTAATGCATACAATCCCCTAAATAACTTATTAAAAGATTAAAATAATATTAAATCATTATTAAAATATATTTTTGTGAAGATATTTGACCCACTAATTAACAATAAGCAAGTAAACTTTTTTCAACATTTAGTGTTTAGGATCAACCTGTATAAAAATACCCCTTTGACCCAAACCTGTTTTGACCCGTTACCCAACCCACCCGACAGGTACATTTTGCTCCCTCTAACAAAAAACAAGCGGCAAATCGATTTCAATACAAATCCAGGGGTCATGTTACCTCGGATCTATAACGTTTTACCCAGCTGGTCCAAGCCTCCTTACGCTCTCTGCCAATGTCTAGCAAAGCAGCCTTGAGCGGAACCAGCAACTTTTCATCTGGAACATCAGAATCAGCCCGGATGTTGGAGAGTAATCTGAAGAAGTTTGTGTAATCAACTTTGTCGACAGCCATGTTGTTCAGCAGTTCACCAATCAGCTCTTTATTATACCTTGGCAGGCCGAGTTTTTTGGTCATTATACCCTGATACTCGTCCATAAACTTACTACCATATCTGCAGTGAATCAAGAACACAGATTACAGATTGTTATAGTTGGATAGCAAGAATATTAATTCATATTGGATGATAAACTAAACTTAATATAGTTTGGTTAGAAATTGTAAATTAGAATAGTTTAGTATGTAATATGTAAAGTCTGTAAACCCATTGTATTTGGGCTGGGTCATAGGATAACGATATAAACCGTTTTAGAATAGGTTACAACGTTTAGAAAAAACACAACGTTTACTTTTGTGAAACCGGTATGCCTCTTCAATGGCACCGATTCATCTAGTATATATAGGATCGATGTATCTGTAAGTTCGATATATCAAAACAACAAATATTGCAAGTTTAAATCAATTCAATAGCAAGTTTATTATTCATACCTGTGTTTTTATTCATCATAGCAAGATTATATTCCAACAATTGGCATCAGAGCCCAAGGCTAATCGATCCAGGGAAGAAGAGTGCAAGTGGCGATCGATTGAAAGCAAGAATCAACCGCAAGAACGAAAGAAAAAAGTAAGCAGATTTGATTCTACTTTAATCAATCAAGAAAGATAAACATACCTTGAATGGAACCGGAGTTCGATCGGAGAAGACGAACAGAACCAGAAAAGACAACCGTGACCCGCTGATTGAAAACCCCATAGGAAGCAACCGAAGTAAGACCAGAGTAAAGGACTAGGCATCGTCGATTAAAGGAAACACTTCAGATAATAGAAGTGATTGGTATCTCTGTCTTTTTCTTTTGATTTATAATCAGATTAGATTTAGTTTTTTTTTAAAGGGGGAAGAAATAGAAGCAAGGGTCATATTATCAGTCTGGGTTTTTGGGAAAAATTACTTTTATGTATTTATGTATTTATTTCTTTTCACTTTATTTATTGATTAGGAAAAATATATATACCTATCCAAAAATCAATTGAAAGATAGTAAGAAAGTAAGAATAAAATTTTGATATTTTTTCTATTTAGGGTGACAAAATCAGTTATTTCAAATTAGAAAAATACAAAACTAGTAAGAAGTAAAAAACCGAATCCTTGTGGTTCATTTAGTAAGAAGTAAGAAAGAAACCTATTGTTTTTCAAAACTCTAGCGTTTCAAAGTAAGTAAGTGAAACTTTAACGTTTCAAAGTAAGTAAGAGAAACCTCGGTGTTTCAACCAGTAAGAGAAACCTCAGTGTTTCGACCAGTAAGAGAAACTTTTGTTTCAAATCAAGTAAGAAAGTACGCAAAGTAAGAAAGCAACAAAGCATGAAGATAGGAGAATCATCTACACCAACTCGTGACCAAAACATAGCACTTTAATGTCCAAAACTCACCGAAACAAACTACACAACATGGGCAATTATGATGGAGACAATATTGAAGGCATATGGTCTTTGGGAAACGCTTGAAGATACAGAAAAAGTAGATGAAAGAAAGATGCATACAGCAAAAGCAATGATCCTTACAACATTGCCAGAGGATATTCTAATGCAAGTCGCACAATACTCGAAAGCAAATGAAGTATGGGAATCAATTAAAGTACGATATATAGGAGAGGACAGAGTTCAGAAAGCACGGCTACAAACTTTAAGGAGCGAATTGGAGACTTTGAAAATGAAAAACAACGAAACCGTAAGCGACTTTGCCGGAAAATTGGGAAGCATAAGAGGCAAATTTAAAAGTCTTGGTTCAACTCTTAAAGACAAAACACTCGTCAGAAATTACTTAACTCCATTCCAAAGAAGTTTCTACCGATCGTGGCATCTATCGAGCAATATTCCGAGATTGATAAAATGTCATTTGAAGAAGCAATGGGAAGAATAATAACTTTTGAAGAACGCCTCAAAAGTCAAGACGAACATGAAGAAAATTATCAAAATAAACTTTTGATGGCAAGTTCAAGCAATCAAGGAGGAGGAAGAAACTTTGACAAAGTAGGAAAAGGACGAGAAAGAGATACAAGGCAAAGAGAACAAAGCAAGAATAAAATGAGGTGTTATGAATGTGGTGAGCATGGACATTTCGCAAAGGAATGCACCAAATGGAAGAAGAAAGACAAGGAGAAACAAGCACATCTCATTTATGAAACCGACAATGAACCTACATTGTTGTGAAGACAAGTCAAGAAAGTTGAAGACTCACCTTGGACAAGTTTAGTTTAAGGGGGAGTATTGGATGATAAACTAAACTTAATATAGTTTGGTTAGAAATTGTAAATTAGAATAGTTTAGTATGTAATATGTAAAGTCTGTAAACCCATTGTATTTGGGCTGGGTCATAGGATAACGATATAAACCGTTTTAGAATAGGTTACAACGTTTAGAAAAAACACAACGTTTACTTTTGTGAAACCGGTATGCCTCTTCAATGGCACCGATTCATCTAGTATATATAGGATTGATGTATCTGTAAGTTCGATATATCAAAACAACAAATATTGCAAGTTTAAATCAATTCAATAGCAAGTTTATTATTCATACCTGTGTTTTTATTCATCATAGCAAGATTATATTCCAACAATTCATATTTCCATACCTTTCCATTGCATAATTGAGCTCCTTCTTATCTATAAGTTGGGCGGTTGAAAGAGCCAATGCAAACTGGCCTATATTCCATGAACCAATATCAGGTTGCTCTGCAAAGCAATACCTTCTCCCTGGAATATCTGTGGTGTTTGGAGTGAAACTGGGATCAAAGGCATCAAGAAATCCAAAAGGACCATAATCAATTGTGAGCCCTAATACGCTCATGTTGTCGGTATTTAGCACACCATGTGTAAAGCCAACACCCTGCCATCTTGCAATTAAGACTGCAGTACGCTCAGCAACTTCCACCAACCAAGCTAAAATAAATTGAATCCCAGTTAGTAAATTGGAACCAAATCCACACAAATACATAACTCGTAAATATAAGCATGTAAAATATCATCAGTTTTGTATATGTTAAGATATTCACCTGCATACTTGTTGGAAGTTAGATCAACAACATCACTGTTTCCTTCCCCAGTGGAGAAAGATAAGCCATCACTTTTGCTCATATTTTCAATATGAGGAAAGTGATGTTTTATGGTGTAATCAGCCAAAGTTCTAACAATGTCGAGATCCTCTTTTCCTCTTTTAGCATGTATTTGAAATGAACCAAAACGCAAAAAAGACTGGGCAACACGGCACACAATAGCACCAGGTTCATCTTTTGGATTGCCACTGTATTTAAGCACAAGCTAAGGTTATCTCAGACTATTTTGATCAAACATAACATTTTTTGACCCTATAATTGGTAATGCTGTCACGGTTTTTTCATATGCAAGAAACATATGAAGATTGGACAGCCATTTAAAATGGAGATAATTCCTTAACTTATAAAACTTACTCGTAGAACATGTCACGGCTCACTAACTTTCCAGTCATGACAAGGCTAAGCGCACGAGTCGTTGGAATTCCCAGACTATGAATTGCTTCACTGCAAAGAAATTCCCGAATGCTGCTACGTAGAACTGCTAAACCATCAGCAAAGCGGCTATATGGAGTCTTCCCAGCACCCTTCAGTTGAAGCTCCCATCTTTGGGACTTCGAATTTATAATCTCACCAAGGGTGATTGCCCGACCATCACCCAACTGGTCAGCCCACACTCCAAACTGATGCCCCCCGTAACATTGAGCATAAGATAACCTAAGTGATAAGTAACCACCGTCATCAGCAATATAGAACAAAAAACCTCTTCAGGAATATAAATCAAAAGCAATGTCACTTACCCTCCTTTTAAAGGAGATGCTCCCGAAAACAGTAACGGAAAATCAGGTCTTTCAAATCTGCAACAACCAAACAAAAATTCAGGATTACTGCATCATCACAAACAGGGGTGGTGACATAGACCAAGCCAGCCAACTAGAGAGAAGCAATCAAGCAGAAATACGCTAATGATTCTCTTTTTAATAATGTACATAATACATAGCTAACAAAACCAGCCTCCTAGTCGTCAAATATAAAAACATCATCGTTTGTTGGTCCTATTACAAGCCTTATCATAAACTCATGCAAGACATTGGACCTCGAAATGAGGACCCAAAAACATAAACTGACCTCTCAAATATCAAACTTAAACTTGGCAATAGTACTATCTATATTAAGGTAAACAACTCACTCTTTAGGATCTAAATCAAGAATTTCAGCAACAGACTCTGACCATGCAACTAGCTGAGGGTTTTCCACTTCAGCAGACGGGGATACTCTCGAATAACAAGCATGAAGTACCTGAAACAAAAGTCATCAGTGACACATCAGATTTTTTTTGTACACCTGGTTTAGACAATACTTCAACCTTAGAAATGAGATCATACATAAGAAAAATCATTACTTGAACTAGGGCATGCTTGGTTGGAGGTTATTGGTACTAAGGAATGTGAAAGGTAATTAATAATGATAGTTGTTTAGAAGGAATGCAATCACCCATTACCCCATGGCGAGTAATCCACCATTCCTCAACAATTAGGGGGTAATGAAAATTTACCCCATTGCATTCCTTTGCATTATCATTATCATTGTCTTTCCCATTGCCTCATTTCAACCAAGCGCCCCTAAGACTAGGCGGTGTTTGTTTTTACACTTATTTTCACTTTTATCTGCAAGCGGGAAGAGGAAATGAAAGAAATGCGTTTCTTTTTTCCTCTTCGGCAGGCGGGAAGAGGAAATGAAAGAAGTGCTTTTGTTTTTTCCTCTTATGTCTGCAAGCGGGAAAAGGAAATGAAAGAAGTGTGTTTGTTTATTTTTAGACATAAGAGGCAAAAATGACTTTTTTCCTCTTCAATTTTGTAGATTATTTTTTTGTCTGATTATCACTTCTTGTATCTTAAGGACTTCTGATCTACCACTTCTCTCGCAGACATGGTTTACATAAAACATCTAAAAAAACAAACATAACTTATGCATAAAGAAAACCAGCGATGTCTTTTGCAAGGCCAAAGTTGGATCAAGTGGTTAACACCCTTGCCTCTGGAGACAGAGGTCAAGGGTTCGATCCTCACCCCTTGCAAGGCCGGAGGTCCTTTTCTACCTTTGGTAGAACCGGAAGCAGCCTCTCTACCTTAGGTAGGGGTACGGCTGTCTACGTCTCAACCTCCCCCATACACCATGAAATACGGTATTGGGACTCATAACCCGTGGAAGACGGTATTGGGAGTTACTTTACTTTTTAGCAATGTCTTTTGCAAATAATTGTCGAGCATACAGTATAAATCTAGTAACATTGGCATTCCCAACCAAAAACGACATTCTATCTATGAGCTTCTACCGCAATTTTTGCTTCGCCGTCTCACAGTTGCTAAACTTCAATAACCAATAAGGCGAACCACGGAAAAGACCACTGCCGGCCACCATGTATCAGATACACATTTCTTAGCAATTAAACACGAAAAACCCCTTATCATTTATTCTTTCTACTCTTATTACTACGCTAACTATTACGCGCTACCTTAATCACTAAAATAGTAAAATCACACTTTTTTTCCTACACAGTCCTTGATCATATTAAACTAATCCAACCAAACATTAAAACACACTAATCACAACTAACAACATATCAAAAAACATAAAAAGCCCATTAAAATATCAATCAAATTATAAAAATTTTAACCTCGCGTGAAACGACGTCGTTTAGTGGATCACCAGGCAGCTCGCGAACGAAAGAGTGGTCCCAATTTAAGTCTTCGAGCTTTAATTTAACGTTTGAAGTTTGGGGTTTTGATTCTGTCGACATTTCTTTTTGATCGGAGGTTGGAAGACCGTGTTCGGCAGACAAAAGGGAGAAGAAGTGTTGGGAGTTGATGATGTTTTGTACTTGTTCTTTTCTACTCCGTATTAAGTACATACATTTAAGATTTTTTTTTTTTTTTTTTTTTTTTTTTCACTCAAATTAATTTTCATTTAAAAAGTATATAGAAAATGTAGATCGAGTTTATCATATAACCCTCACTTGATGTAATACACTTGATGTTATTACGTATTACAAGTATTAAAGCAGTTATAAATTAACTAGTTCTATGAAGTAACGCTGATTTTAATGGTAGGTGAGGGGTTGCCATTAACACCCCTCACGCGCCACCTACCATAAAAGTCATAAACACTCCCCCATGTCACATGCGAAGAAAAAAGAAAAAAGGGAAATAGTGGTGAGGTGCTCACTGTTCACGAATGCAAGACCAAAAAAAAAATAACGGATAGTATTGTGTAGGCTTCTCACCAAACAGTCACCCTTTTATTAAAAATTAAAAAAAAATAAACTTTCACTTTATTACTTACAAATACCTTCAAACTACATATTTTTATACACAATTTCTCATTTTATCTTTAAATTTACTCGAGTTATCATCTTCTGCAAAATGTCTTAACAAAATACTTCAAAAACTAAAACCTCGAAACGTCGACAACAAAACACGCAATTCAAATTTTCCTTTCGGTCTTACTCCACTGATAAACTTTTGAGCCCATTGTTTATCTATGGAAACAAATAATACCAAAATCCATCATTCATCACTCCACAACAAAAATATGTATCAACCACAATACCAAAACCCACATACTTGCGATCCGTCGCATATTGGTGCTTCTTCACAACAAAATATTGGCGGTTCTTAATCGTCACTTCCACCTATATCTCCCATCCATCAATTTAATATTAAGGATTTCGGGATGTAAAAACCTCAATCTTCTCAGCATATGCCTAATACTGTTGATGACGACTCTCCCACCGAAAAAGTCCAAGCCCTAAAGAAGAAGCCGTCAAAAAGACGTCAAAAGAGGACAGCTAAAAATGTCGATGATGGTAACCAGTGTATTCCATGGACCCTTGAAGAAGAAATTGCATTATGCAAAGGTTTGATTCGTATATCCGAAGATATCGTCGTTGGTAATACGAGAAAGGAAAAAAAAAAAAAAAAGAGCTTTTGGAGGGAGGTTTTAGGTTGCATTGAGCAAGCAATGAAGGTAACCAGTGTTCGAACCTATGATTCAATAAACGGTAAATGGAAGAATATACGTCCTAAAGTGGTTCAATTTTGTGCAATGTACGGTAATGTCCTTTGAAGGGGGGTCGCAGAGTGGAGTCGGGACGGGGATTACACCCAAAGGGCACTTGACAAGTATCGTGCTAAATATAGAGTACCTTTTACACTTCTTCATGTGTGAAGAATTTAAAAAGATGCTCCAAAATGGCAAGAGGTGGAAATTCCCCGATTTGAAAAAGCAAAACATGAAAAGTTCAAGAAATGTAAGTGATTAGGGTCTAGTTCATTCAACACAACGTAGTTATGAGAGGATAGTTTTAATCTCAATATGGAGGCTGCAGGCTATGAGAAAGATGAGGTGCAAGAAGTTCGACCAATAGGTAGGGACAAAGCGAAGAAGAAAGCGGCGGCAGCATCCATTCCATCGGCATCGTCAACAGTTGGTAGTAACGGAGTGTTGGCTAGGTTGATGGTCACCGAATATGCAAATAAAACTGAGTTGTTTTTCTCAATGAAGATATCAGACCGGCTGCCTTTATGGAGATCAAAAGGGTGCAGATGGAAATGCAATAAAAGAAGCTCGAAAAGGGGATGGAAATGCAACAACATAACCTTGAAATAAACCGCACTTTGTTGCTCATCCAAGAACAAAAATAATGACAAAAAGACGAATTATTTTATATGATCCATATTGATCACTTTAGTGGAATCTATCTCGAAAGTGTGTTGCAGATGAAGGAGGCGATCAAGGCGAAGTAGAATTTACCATATTAGTTTACTTTCTGAATTTTGTACATTTAAGTTTTTAATTATCAACGTAATGTTTTTAATTTATGAATAGAAGCTTAATTTAGTTTTTAGTTAAATTTGTTTAAAAAATGAGTTTGGTAGTGATAAAGGTGATGAACATTAAAACTGAAGGTGATGATAATGGTGATGTATTGAATGGTGATGTGGCGCTGACATAGATGTAATAGATGTAAGGATATAAATGACCATTATAACTAGTCAACGAAAGAGAAAGTTATAATGATGATGTTTTTCAAAAACAATGTATTTTTTGTTGGTGGATAATTATTTTAGAACGGATGGAGTACATGTTTTTTTAACTGGTCAAACTGATTGAGTCAAATAACTAAGACCGGTTGGGTTACAGGTACATCGATGGACCAACATCACCACCGTCAATTTTACGTCACATCACTCTTATACTTTATTATTAACATTTTCACCAATAATGTGCAGTAACATCACCAACTTCACCATCCAAAATATCTTACTTAAACATAAATATACCCTAAAAAACCAATTAAACAACTCACACACAACCTACTTCCATTACTCAAATGATGCATAGACCAACATCTCAACAAAATTGATATATGACACGTCGATCAGGACTTGTTTTATAAAAGTGACGCGTTTTTAGGGGGCAAGGACGCGTCTTAGATGCCCTTGTTATACCATGTCTAAGTATGCTTCACGAAATTAGCTTTAACAAAAACTTATATTGTGTGTTAAAAGCTAAAAGTTTTATTTGTATTCTATTACACGTAAAACGATAATTGTTTTGTCTTGAAAACTTACAAAATAACTAAAGTTGTTTTATTAAAATGAGATCCTTTTTAAAGTTCAATATTACAAACACAATTTAAACATAACATTTATATTTTCTTCAACTTTCATTTCCTATCTTTTTGATATTGGTATTTTCTTTACTAATAAAACTAGTTTTAGATTCCTTCGCACGAAGAGGGCTTTGACATTTGTCGTACTAAACTTATATTGTTGAAAATACATAAACTTATAACATCCGTCTTAATATTGATGGTGTATTCAATTTTGTAACCGTTAGACTAATCTTGGGTCAAATTTATAATCATAGTCATCGAATTGCATATAAATTCACTAAGGGGGCGTTTGGTTCGCCGTAATCTGGCGTAATTGGAAGTAATTGTAATTCAGATTACATTACGTAGGCTGTTTGTTTTGTTTGCGTTGTAATTGTAATTCAGATTACATTACGCATGTTGTTTGGTTTGCGTTGTAATTGTAATTCAGTAATTACAATTACATCAAAGAAGGGAATTCAGATTACATAGGATGGTGGATGGAAAGTTTTGAATTACGTTGTAATTCAAAATTTTATACAAATAATAATAATAATAATTATATAATGATAATATAATAATATAATAATAATAATCATATAATGATAATAATATTTATATAATAAAAATAATAATAATAATTATTATTATTATTTTAATATTTATATAATAATAATAATAATTATTACTATTATTTATTATTATTATTATTATTATTATTATTATTATTATTATAAATAAAGAAATAATAAAATAATAATAATAATAAAAATAATAATATATAATAAATATTTAATATAATAATAATAATATTTATTATTATTATTTTTATATATAATAATAATATCTATTATAATTATTATTATTACTATTATTATTATTATTATTATTATTATTAAGTGTTTTTTTTGTCTTTTCTAAATTAAATTACGTTGAGATCCAACCAAACACAATGACAGGATATATCAATTACAATTACAACACATTACAATTACAAAACATTACAACTCTCTGAATTAAAATTCATTCAAATTACAATTTATTTCAAAACATACTGCGAACCAAACGCACCCTAACTTAATCATAATGCTACATATAGATCTTTAAAAAAAATTACATGTATCAAAAGCAATGGTAACATTCATCGGATTATTGACTCCCTTATCGTATTCTCTCAAAATATGTGAAAGATCGCAATGTACACGTTTCTTACACAAAAAATTCTCCCAATATCTTACATCAACACCAAAACACTTGATAATCATTGAGAATCGCCATTCTACCGGTCTCTTACATCAACCAATAATTTTCACGATTATAACACAACCAATTCTTTGAATCTCTTACTCGACCACCACTAGTTGTTAATTTGTTATCGTATGAGTTAGTAACATCTAGCTAATTGTATTCAAATAAACTTTCTCTTTAAATAAGCTATAAATATGTTTAAGTGGTTAATTGGTAACTAGTAGGGTATTCGTGCTATGTTGCTGCGGTATTTTTACATTTTGCTTTAGCATTGTAACGTTAGTATTTAGTTTGTAAAAGATAGGTATTTTGTTATCTAAACGTAACTCAATATTCAAGCTTGTCATATGAATAATTTTCCGAGAACTTTGAAATGGTTTTGAAATATAGTTTTTGACTAATAATTTTAAGTTGAAGTTCATTAATTTTTTACTAAACTAGCTAGTAGAGTAGTAGTGCTTCCCCATCCGGCTTTTCAAATTAATCTCCGTTCAACAGGAAGAAGATTGTCTCAAGTTACTTGGTTTGCAGCTACCTTTAAATTAAGATACCATATATAAATAATGCAGAAAAGTTGTTACACTTATACCATTTTGACCCATATATATTTGCCAAACTCTACTATATTGAACCGATAGTACTCGATCGATAGGCACAATCCATCTATTTTGCCACATTAATAAATGTGACTAAATGATATATATAGTTACACAGTTGTTGAAATATATATGATATCGAAAACACAAACAAGCGTCAAAAGCGGAAAATGATCGGTTACTCTCAAAAATAATTTGAGATATGTTGTTATTCGACACCATATTACTATTTCTTAATGTTCCCTTTTACTTCTTCATGATCATAACCAAATAAGCGTCCAAAAAACCAGCTAAACTTCTTCTCATTCTTAAGTCTTTTCATGTTCCTCTCTAGCGCCATCTAATAAGAAACAAACACGAGCATAGAAAATCTTATAATTTGAAAATAATAACTTGGGAGTAAAACATTGGACATAGATACAGATCTAAGATATACCTTCATGCGCTGAAGCTCGCCAACAGATGCATCTTTGTTGGCCTGCAGCCACTCAGTCGTGTCAACAATAGCAATTTCCATTTTCTTCAAGCTCTCAGGATGCACCTTCTTCTTGGTAGCATATTCTTTGATCAAATTCTTCATGTTGTAAATGCAATCCTCTAATGCATTGCATGCAACTGCTTTTTTCTTGAATTCTTGGTCCTCGAGTTTGTACTTGTTGGCATTATTTACCATCTTATCAATCTCTTGCTTGGAGAGTCTTCCATTGCCATTGGTGATGACGAGTCTCTCCGTCTTACCGGTTGATAAGATCTTCGAGGTGACTATGAGATTACCATATGTGTCTATTTCAAAGGTAATCATAAATTTTGAAACTCTTCTGGGAGCAGGTGGAATTCCAGAAATTGTGAAGTCCCCCAACAAATGGTTATCAATAGATCTCGCTCGTTCACCTTGATACACTTTAATGCATGCGGAAGATTGGTTGTCTACAGTTGTTGTACAATATTTGTATTTCTTCGTAGGTATTGGAGAGTTGCGAGGGATCACAATACTAAATATTTCTCCCTTCGTGTGTAAACCAAGTGACAAAGGAGTGACGTCAAATAAACGCAATTCACGAACAATCTTATTGACGTTACCACAAATTTTTGCGGCCATAACGGCTGCACCATATGCAACAGCCTCATCAGGGCTCACACTCTTGCATAACTCTTTGCCATTGAAAAGTTCCTGAAGCATATGTTGGACTTTTGGTATCCTAGTTGAGCCACCAACAAGTATAATCTCTTCCACCCATGATTTTTCCATCTTTGAATCATTTAAACATTCTTCTACAGTCTTGATGCACTTATCAAACAAGCTCATGTTAAGCTCTTCAAATTTAGCTCGAGAAAATGTCATTGAAAAATCAACCCCCTCGTGCAAGCAATCCAATTCGATTGACGTCTGAGAGGTGCTTGTTAGAATCCTTTTTGCCTTCTCACAAGCAAATCTCAACCTCCCTATTGCCCTTTGGTTCCCAGTTAATTCCTTATTCCATTTCCTTCTGAATTCCTTAACACAACAATCCACCATTCGGTTATTGAAATCTTCACCTCCCAAATGAGCATCACCAGCAATAGCTTTCACTTTAAAAATACTTCCATCTTCAATGGTCAATAAAGAGACGTCAAAAGTACCACCACCCAGATCAAAGATGAGCACATTTGTCTTACCATTAATAGCAGACTTATAGTCTAGACCATAAGCAATTGCAGCAGCTGTTGGCTCGTTGATCATGCGAACAACATTTAATCCAGCAATGGTACCTGCATCCTTAGTTGCTTGACGTTGTGAATCATTAAAATTAGCTGGTACAGTTACAACAGCATTTTTCACAACGTTTCCAAGGTATGCCTCAGCAATTTCTTTCATTTTTCCAAGAATCATCGAGGATATTTCTTCGGCCAAAAATTCCTTCTCCTGACCATTGTGGGAGACAACAATTTTTGGTGTGTCTGAAGGGCCTTCTATGACCTTAAAAGGCCACAACTTCATTTTTTCTTGCACTTTGTAATCACTGAATCTCCTTCCGATCAACCTTTTAGAATCTGAAAAAGCATTATAGATTCATACGTAAGCATATAGCCAAACAAGTATCAAATAACAAAACAAGAGTTAACGTGTGGATAAAAGTTTCTTATTTAACAATGATAGTTGTTGGTTTTCAACTTCAAGTATGGAAATTCGCAACACATTCTTAACAGCAAGTAGCAAAACCGAGGACTTTATAGATTACATGCTTTGTTTTCTTCATGTACAGATGTTAAATCAAATTCTTATCTTCAATAATATAGTTGGTCTACTTAAATGAGGGCACTGCAATCTCAATCTGTTATAGTTCTTATCAGCCAAACTGAACCTAACCCGTACCACTGCTATTAACCAAAAATACAATCGAACATCAACACACAAATGAACAACGAACTTGTTACCAATCATCAATCTTTTATATAGTAAAAGAAAACGTTATTTGGAAGCTAATTGAGAAAGAAAGGGATGTAGAAACCAAATCAGATTGTTCATTTTTGTTGACGTGGCAAAATTGAACAATTTTCGATATGGTTAGCCCATAAGAATTGTTCTTATTAAGTAAAAAAGTTTACCCTTTATTATTATTAGTTTAATTAAATTGAACTTAATATGTGTACGCACAGGGTTAAGCTACTGACAAGAAAAATATATACCTATAATATCGGGGCAGTTTGGATGGTGAGTTTTCATGGGATTTGAGGAGATTTCAGTTTAAAATCTCGTGAAATGACGTGTTTGGTTGACAATTAAGGAATGAGGTTTTGGGATTAAAATCTCATGAACGAGGGATTCCAAGTCCCTTTGCTAAAGGATTTGGAATGGTGAGGTGCTTTTTGGCCCATGGTTCTCCTGATCTACTCATTTCTTAATCGGCTCCATCAGCGCTACTGCAATTCAAGTCGCTATTGCTAATTTCCATAATACTGCTTTCAAATTCTCAGTCAAATTACAATCATCTCTAAATTGGTGAACCATATGCAATTATTCTCAAAGATTTGGAGCATTTATAATAGACGTTTTTTTGGGATTTTACACATGTAATCTCAATATAATACTTAACTTCTGAGACCAAAATTCTCACAATTGTATTTCATTTAACCAAACACTCAACATAATCTAAAACCCTAGTAATTCGAATCATGTGATATTCCAAACACATGGATTTGAATTTTCACGAACGAAGCAGTTGAAGGTGTGGTTCGGCTGCGTTGATCATGGGGACAATAGTTACATTTCTTCTGTAGTTTAATAAAGAAGAACTACCACTCCATAACTTTTCTGCTGTATGATCAAAGAATAAAATAAACTACATGCATATATGCCACACTGAATATTTTCTAGATACTCTTTGGCAAGAATAAAAAGTAGAAAAAAAAAAAAAAAAAAAAAAAAAAAAAAAAAAAAAAAAAAACAAAAAACCAAGTAGATTTACTGACCAAATATGGTATTAGCAGGGTGCATTGCTAGTTGATTTGCGGCGCCTTCACCTATGGCACGTTTATCATCAACGAAAGCAACAATCGAAGGTGTGGTTCGGTTGCCTTGATCGTTAGGTATGATTTCGATATGATCATTCTTCCAAACAGCAACACATGAGTATGTAGTTCCAAGATCAATGCCTATTACTGGAGCCTCATTGTTTCCTTTACCTTTCATTTTTAAATCGGATTATTTGTAAGTTTAATTCAGGCTTTACTTACCGTCACTATAATATATATATAGCCTGTGATTTTCTTAAGGATGGTTTTCTTCAAAGAATAAATATTGAAATAAAAAGGTGACTACAGAATGGTTTTCTTCAAAAAATATATATACTATATATATATATATATATATATATATATATATATATATATATATATATATATATATATATATATATATATATATATATATAGCCCGTGATTTTCCTTTCACTTTAGAAAAGTATATCTATACTACATACGGAAGAGTAAAACATTTGTGTAAAGCTTAAAAATTAGAATAAAGTGAGTACCGTAAAATAACCTCTACCTATAAAAGAAAATGCAATTTATTACATAAATATTTAAATACTTAATTACGGTATAAAAGACTAACTTTAATTTATTCATTCTCACTTACTCGACACTCATGTATATACATACGCACAAATTAATGCTAAAATAAATCATCGCCGTTATTCGCGGATAATCGTCTAGTATAATTAAAATAAGTTTAGTACAATGCATTTCTTTAAAAGAAATTTTAACTTAGTAACTTAAAATAAATAATTAGAAGCTTGCATTGTGGGAAGTAGTTACAATTACACAAGATATGTCTAGTAGACTTGTCTTTTGGACCACCCCAATAAATTTAGCACCGAATGTAGTTTATTTTGATATAGTTGCGTGAAAGATTACCCACCGGCCTTTATCTATTTGGCTATACATGCTTTTGTTTTAGACTGGACATTTTTAGAGGAAACAGAAAAAAAGTTATCTCAATTAACTTTTACCAAATTTAGCACTTATTCAATTGAGATAGGCTATAGACTGTATTTTTGAAAAATAATTGTACCGCACTCAATGATCTCTTATACAAAAAAGGATATCCATTATCAATTATTGTACTATTTTTGAATACCTAGCTTTCTATAATAAGAAAACTTATAGGGGTTATATAGTGCATCTTTTTCCTTACAAAAGCAAAAACTTAATGTGCATGTGATAAACTGATCCTACGTACAGTAAGCTTCAACTTTGTAAAAAGTATCACAAACCATTTACACCGTCGGTTAAAAAGTTAGAAATGAATAACTTCCGTGGAGAACTTTTAAATATTATTATTACTTCCTCGTTAAAGAGACCGCTCAAATGCCAATTGATACTCGCACTTTGACACAGTTTTTGGCATCTACGTATTTTTTTTTTACTCGACATTTTAAGAAATATCATCAATGGAAAAAACGCATCAATTAATTCGTAAGGGTTTTCATGAATTTTGAAGAAATTGCCATGAACAAATTTTATGATCGTGTGGTACAGTATTGTATTATGACTGAAAGGAGTTGAATGACGAATATAATTTTGACGTAAACAATGTGTGTAATAATATGATTATAATCACTTAATCACAAGTGATGTTTTGAGTTAGAAGTCATCATGGGTGTCCAGATATATTTTCATCTCTGCCACGTATTAAACATGAATGTTTTTGCTAAGGTTGCAAAATCGCGAATCGATAGTTGGGTGGTCGACCCTCTTATATAGTAGCTTGTAATTGATTTAGGCGGGATTAATCAGTGATTAATCGGATTGACATTTTTTGCAAGTTTTGGGTATTTCCAGCTAGTTTTGGTATTCCCGGCAAACTTTTCCTTAAAAAAAATCTTGTAATAGATAAACAACGACTATAATTGATTAAAACTTATTTACAAGCGAGTTTTGAGTATTTTCGGCAAGATTTACAAGTTTCCAGCCAGTTTGACCATTGTTGAACGTCGTTGACCACGGTTGATCGGTTTACACAAATCAAAAAGGTTAGTGGCCTAGTAGCGCCTAAACGACGACTAATTGGCCTTGTATGCCTTTTTTTCAACAATTTTTGCTTAATACTTAAAATACTATAAAGTGATTAATGTTTAATCTTTAAAATATCTCTTCCTAACTTAAATTTCAGACAAAAAAACAAAAAATGTTATCGTAATGAAATAGCTGTCTTAACAATTCTCACCCAAAATCTGAAAAACATGCATGACAACTTTTATTTTTAATGTGGTTTCTAAAAAAAACTGGCTTTTGTGTGTGTGTGTTTAGTCCTAACACTAAGGGGGTGGCAATGTTGCATAACCATGCCTCAAAGTATATTGTAATTAGCCAATAAAATGAGTCCAACACATTTCATGCCTAACTACTTATTTTTAGTGGCAATGTGATGCCTAACCATGCCTCAATTTTTTATTTTATTTTTAATTTACAAGGCTCCAACGGATATAAAATTTAATGCTCCAACGGTTAGCATTAGTCTTACCGATTCGGAAAACTTCACCGCAAGCCTTACCGATTCTTCCATGCCGAATGGCTGGCAATGGATTTGCCGAATCATGCCGAGTGATTGCCGAGTACGATGCTACCCCCTAATGATTTCTAAAAATTCATCCACAAACTTTATTATATAAGACAACATATTACAATTTTTTTTTTTTTTTTTTTTTTAATTCTTCTATTAGTTCAGAGTTGATGAAAATGAATAACCACACAGTTATAAAATTTTGTCACTATAAAATCTCATTGCTATGCACGGATACTCGTCTAATTTACTAAAATGGGTGTACACTGATCTATACCTTGATTAAAATAGGTGTACACTCTATACCTCCTAAACTATGTCAATATTTATCAAATGCCTTAACTACGCTAAAATCACTAACACTAGCATGTTCATAATTTCGAGCTGTTTATCATTTAAAGTTGTACATCATAGCATTATATTATCTTCTGAATTTAATCAAGAATTAACGGCAGCTGAGAGCGTCAGCAATAAGCGCTTTGCGAGTTGTAGGCAAAACATTGAGCCAATTGTTTTTAAGGCCGGCGAGTTGTTACGGCGCATGAAGGTGCATCTTAGAGGCTACAACGAAAATTCTGGCATGCTTTTTTAGAATTTTAATACAAAGCCAATGACGTTAATGCTGTCAGTTAACTTCTAATGGTTTTAGAGTTACGATCGAAGCAATGATGTGTGTTTTTTCGAGAAGGGATAATAGTAGCGGCTACTGTTTGACGGGGTGACATAGAGGGCTAATGACGGTTGGGTAGGTCCGTTGATCATATTAGCTGTAATACAATGCTAAATTATAGAAACCCCGTACGTATAATTTATTATTGAACAATAACTATAATGGTAAATGCATACAACTCCTAAAAATGTTACTGGTAAATGCTAATAGAGTCAAACTGACAATCGGGCTTAATACAACAAACTTGGATATGTCTAATAGTGAGGAGGAGACTCCATAAAATTTGATATGGCGGTATAATTCTGTGTGTATTTTAAGCCAGATATATCACATAACCTATCATTATTGTATGTATGTGTTTTGATTATTGCACATATGTGTTTTATATTTTTCACAATTAAGAGCTTTAATTGTAATGTTTATTTTTTTAGTGTGTATTTTATGCTTAAAGTTTTATTGTGAAGTTTGTACAATTTACTTGAACAATTTGCACTCTTGAGCTGAGATCATTATAGAATTTATATTTGTTATAAAACAAATGAACCAATCATATTCATTCATTTTTAACCAAACTAATAAAAGAATTATTTTACACATTTTTTTTAAAACAACATATCTTGCAAACGGTAAATCTTCAAGTTACAAAAAATACACCATCGCAATGAGAATTAAATTATCTTTCTATAGATATGCATTGTTATATACTTTCGACGATTTTTTTTTTTTTTTTTTTTTTTTTTTTTTTTTTTTTAATTTTCGCCCAGAAAAATCATATGTGATTCGTAAAAATCACATATGATTTCATTTTGGAAAATGGGCAAAAAAAGGCACTATACTTGCCACCTTTTGTCATTGTATGTGTCATACTTTTTTTTTTTTGATTATAGCACCAACTTTTCTAATCCGTGTCATTGTGTGTACTGGTGACCTGTTTGACCTATGGAGCAGGTTGAGTTAACGAGCGTTTGTTTTATTATTGCAGCGTTAGTCCTTTATTATTGCAACGTTAGTCCTTTACACGTTTTTGTCCGTTTTTCGTCCGTTTTCGCACGTTTTCATACGGTTTTGTCCGTATTTACACGTTTTCGTTCGTTTTTACACGTTTTCGCCCGTTTTCGCACGTTTTTATCCGTATTTACACGTTTTCGTTCGTTTTCGACCGTTTTTACACGTTTTCGTCTGTTTTTTCACATTTTCGTCCGTTTTTTCACGTTTTCGACCTTTTTTACACGTTTTCGTCCTTTTTTCACGTTTTCGCACGTTTTTGTTCGTATTTACACATTTTCATTAGTTTTCGACCGTTTTTACACGTTTTCATCCGTTTTTTCTAAAAAAAAAATAAGAAAAAGAAATCAAAAAAAATATTTTGAAAAAAATTAATTTTTTATTTTTCGAAATATTTTTTTTTTCTGAAAAAAAAATTAAAAATATTTTGAAAAAAAAATAATTTTTTTTTCCGAAAAATAAAAAATTATTTTAATTTTTTAATAAAATTTTTTAAAATTTTTTTTTTTAATTTTTTTAAAAAAAATTTTTAAAATTTTTTTAAAATTTTTAAAATTTTTTTTTTAATTTTTAAAATTTTTTTTTTAGTTTTTTAATTTTTTAAAAAATTTGAAAAAAAATTAAAATAATTTTTTATTTTTCGAAAAAAAAATTATTTTTCGAAATATTTTTTTTTGAAAAAATAAGTAAAAATATTTTGAAAAAAAAAATATTTTTTTTTTCGAAAAATAAAAAATTATTTTAATTTTTTTTCAAAATTTTTTTAATTTTTTTTTCGAAAAATGAAAAAAAAATTATTTTTTTTCGAAAAATAATTTTTTTTTCGAAAAATAAAAAATTATTTTAATTTTTTTTTTAATTTTTTTTTTTCAAAATTTTTTTAATTTCGAGAAATAAAAAATCAATTTTTTTTCGAAAACGTGCGAAGACGGACGAAAACGTGAAAAAACGGACGAAAACGTGTAAAAACAGTTGAAAACGAATGAAAATGTGTAAATATGGACAAATACGTGCGAAAACGGGCGAAAACGTATAAAAACGAACGAAAACGTGTAAATACGGACAAAAACGGACGAAAACGTGTAAAAACGGTCGAAAACGAACGAAAACGGTCGAAAACGAATGAAAATGTGTAAATACGGATAAAAACGTGCGAAAACGGGCGAAAACGTGTAAAAACGAACGAAAATGTGTAAATACAGACAAAAACGGACGAAAACGTGTAAATACAGACAAAAACGTGCGAAAACGGTCGAAAACGTGAAAAGAACGGACGAAAACGTATAAAAACGAACGAAAACGTGTAAATACGGACAAAAACGGACGAAAACGTGCGAAAACGGACGAAAAACAAATGAAAACGTTTAAAGGACTAACGTTGCAATAATAAAGGACTAACGCTGCAATAAAAAAACAAACGCTCGTTAACTCAACCTGCTGCAACAGGTCAAACAAGTCACCGGTACACACAATGACACGGATTAGAAAAGTTGGTGCTATAATCAAAAAAAAAAAGTATGACACATACAATGACAAAAGGTGGCAAGTATAGTGCCTTTTTTTGCCAATTTCCCTTTCATTTTTATAAATCACATATGATTTTTACGAATCACATGCGATTTTTAGGGCATTGATCGATAGTGTGTCCAAATATCGATCTATGCATGTTTTTTAAAATCATATGTGATTTATAAAAATCGATAGTGTGTCCAAATGTGATTTATAAAATCCCGTATTCAAATGCGATTTATAAATCCCATATGATTTTTATAAATTACATAATGTGTCCATATGATTTTATAAATCACATTTGGACACACTATCGATCTATCCCGTATTCAAATGCGATTTATAAAAATCGATAGTGTGTCCAAATGTGATTTTTATAAATCACATATGATTTTATGAATCTCGTATTCAAATGATTTATAAATCATATGTGATTTTATAAATCACATATGATTTTTATAAATCACATATGATTTTATAAGTAACATTCTTTGGGCATTGATCGATAGTGTGTCCAAATATCTTACATACATCGCGCATAGATGGTTTTCACTTGTATTCAACCCGCACCATTTCTTTGGTGAATCCTGAATCATTAAGTAATTGTATAGCCATAGTAATAATCTCCTTTAGCACTTCACTAGCCCGAACTTCAATCAAGCAACGACCAAAACTACTTCATCCCCAAGATTCCATATACATCGTGCTAGTAAAGGAGTCGAGCATTATTGGCTTACCTAGTTTTGTCGCGATAAGGCAAAATTTAGGTCTTCGAGCTTTAATTTAACATTTGCAGTTTGGGGTTTTGATTCTGTTGACATTTTTTTGATTGGAGGTTGGAAGAACCGTGTTGTACGGCAGACAAAAGAGAGAAGTGTTGGGAGTTGATGATGTTTTTACTCACCTGTACTTGTTCTTTTCTATAAAGTACATACATTTATTGTCATAAAATTTTTTTTCTCAAATTAATTTTCCACTTTAAAAAAAGATGAGGAAATGTAATATATTATCCTCACTTCACTTAATGTTATTATTACAAGTACAATATTAAACTATTAATTAGTTAAAAGTAAAGTAAAAGATAAGTAATACTACCTCCGTCTCAAATTTATTGTCCATATTTCTATTTTAGGATATCTCAAAATAATTGTCCACTTTCCGTAAAAACTAGAGAATCAAGTGGAGGAATATTCCATTTTAGTGGCTGAAAATTAAAGTGCCCCTACTTTTATTAAACTTTGTGATTTCTCACTCATGACAATAAATTTGAGACGGAGGGAGTAAAAAATTGTAAACTGAAGATTTTTTTTAACTGTATATTTTTTTATGAGTAAATTACATCGTTCGTCCTTGTGGTTTGGGTCAAATCCTTATTCTCGTCCCTATTTTTTTTCTTACATGATTGATCCTTATCTTGAAACTATGTAAAACCATTGATCCTTATCGCTAGCGATAAAGACCATTGATGTTATATAGTTTAATGGAAGAATTTAACAAAAGTTAGCGATAAGGACCAATGGTGTTACATAGTTTTAAGATAAGGATCAATTATGCAAGAAAAAAAATAGGGACGAGAATAGGGATTTGACTCAAACCACGGGGACAAAGGATATAATTTACTTTTTTTTTTTTTTTTTTTAATTGATGGACAATATTTTTGGACTGCGAAGTGCATGTTTTTTAACTGGTCAACCTGTTTGAGTCAAATAAGCTAAGACCGGGTTGGGTACAAGTGCACCAGTGACCAGCATTATTACTGTCAACTCAACGTCACATCACCTTTGTACTCTATTATCAACATCACCGCCAACAAGGTTCAATAACAGCACCAACTTCATCAACCAACATTCACCCCACAAAAACCAATTAAACAATGTATAAACACAATCTACTTCCACAACTTAGGGTGGTGGCAATGGGCATGGTATGAGAGCTGTTTGGCTTCATACCTGCGGCATACACCGCTGCCACCAAGGAGGTATGGTTGAGCGGCAAAGAATGATTCAACGGTTTGGAAGAGAAAGAGACGTTGGGGAGAGGTATGAAAAAGGGTTTGGAGGATATTATTGGTTGGTTGGGAGATATAGGGTTTTTTCATGGTTGCCACTAAAAAAGGTTGAGAGGTATGAAAAAAAGTATGAATGAGGTGGAATGATATTATTGGTGAGTTAGGAGGTATGAGGTTTTTCAAAGGCATGATTGCCACCACCCTTAGACGATGCATATACCAACATCTCAATAAAATTAATATACGACACGTCAATCGAGGCTTGTGTTATTAGAGGGAAAGTTTTATTTGTATTCTATTACACATAAAGAGATAACTGTTTTGTCTTGAAAACTTACAAAATTAGTAAACCAATTTTAGTAACTTACCATCAAATCAAAAGTTTTAAATGCTTACTTATGAGATTTCACTTACAACATAATTTAAACATCTCATCTATGTTTTCTTCAACTTTCATTTTCATATCTTTTTTATACTAACAAATTTACTAGTTTTAAATTCCTCCGCGGAGGGCTTTGACATTAGTCGTACTAAATACTAAAGGAGTTTTAAATAACTCGTACTAATTGAGTTTTCATTACTTGTTTGATTACCCTCTAAATAAAAATAGTATAAGCTACGACAATAAAGATAAATGTTGGTTTTAAAAAAACACAAATAGAGTTTATGGGATACTTGTTAAATAAAGCTTAATTAGATATTTTATAAAGTTTAGTCTTATATTTAAATTTTATTAACTAATCAGAATATAACGTTATTTCAAATTAATCCCTTTAAGTTAATTGATCATATCCGCATTTTTTTAGGTTTATTTATTATCACATTACACCAATTATTTATAGGTTTTTTTTTTTTTTTTTTTTTTTTTTTTTTTTTACATTGGATTAGAGATTTGAATTTATAGTTATTTTCTACTTAACCACTTTACAAAATGACCCCTCCCCCCCTTTTTTTCATTTACAATTTTGGCACAATGTATTTTTTACCTGTACAAAAAATTAAGCAACGTTGACAAAAAAAAACAAAAAAAACAAAAACAAAAAAAAAACAAAAAAAACAAAAAACCCTCAATTATGACTTTTAAGGGTGCGGTTGGTATCCCACTATAGGAATGAGACTATGACTATGAAAGTGATTAAATGTATTTGTTTAAGATGAATGGGCCCACCACTATGGTAATGAATGATATAAATGTTCCATACTCCATATACTTCAAAAGAGTAATGTATGAATCTTTAATACCGAGGAGCCCACCACTATTATCAAAATCATTTCTATTGTGATTCACCAGGCATACAAACGCACCCTTATAAACTTTATACACTTTCTCTTACTCGACCACTATTACCTCAGCTTTTACATCACCATCCCGACCAAAACAAGAAAAAGAATCAAAAAATTGAAGAACTTTATGTTGTCGTTGATTTGTGGGGATATTAGGCTATTATCACTAAACTTCTATAAAATATACAATGGTAGTAAACATAGTGAATGTAACAAAATTAAGTGGCTTAGTTAGAAAAAAAGTCAATACATCGATAAAATACAATATTTTCGAAAATTGATTCAAAAAATGATAGCCGATATCTTGAAAATTATATCAATCACACAAGATACAACCGGAAACTAAATAATGATTCAAACGCTACCTTTGATAAGCAGAAAAAGTTAAAAATTTAATCAGTACAAGTGTGTAATAATTCCATTTAACTATTCAATTAAATTAGAAACAAAATTGAATTACACACACGTAATAAACACATCTATATCTTCACCTAAGCTATTTATATGGGAAGTGATTGGTACACTTTTATAATTTATTAGTACACTTCACTTACTACATTAAACAGTTATATTTTAAGTACAACATGTTTTAACTGCTTTTACAGTTGAGTGTGCCAATAATTTTTAGGAGTGTGTCAATCACTTCTCTATTTATATTGCACTGCCGTTGAACCATCGACAAAAAGCCAAAACCATGGATAATCTATTTAACTATTGTCATGTTATTTTATATTCAGAATACCAAAAACCAAAATAATAATAATAATAAATAAATAAATTAAAAAAAAAAAAAAAAAAAAAAAGGCACACGCGGTAACGATGTTTACCTTTAAACCTCATTTATAGATACACAAACAATAATTAAATATGCGCACAAAATTGAGGCACTCAGAGTTTGTCAAAACCATATATTATCGCCACTATGCATAGGTAATCGTCAAGTTTGTATAAAAGTGTTTGGAGGATTTGTTAGAGCTAAAGATTATTGTAAAAAGGAAATAAAAGACATAAAATAGATTTACCTGTTTATCAAGCTTTTTCTATGTTCATCCATAATATTTTATAAAATATTAAAGTAATTTGACTAATTACAATCCTTGGATTTTTACTAAATTTATTTCCATTAGCTTGAGCTTAGGAATGCTTATCTTAAATCTTAAATCTCATTTTATTTTAAACTACTATAAATCATTTGTAACATTCTTTTTATAGTAATTTTTAAAAAATTTAAGTTTAGGCACTTGTTATATATGACAATACTAAAAATTGTAATCCATCTTAATATTGATGATGTATTCAATTTTGTAAACGTTGGACTAATCATGGGTCAAATTTATAAGCATGATCATCAAATTACATATAAATTCACTAACTTAATCATAATGCTACACATGACAATTGAAAAAACACATGTATCAAAAGCAATGGTAACATTCATTAGGTTATTGACTCCGTTAGAGGGCACGATGCAGTGCCATATAAACATTATAGGTGCCAAAATGTTACCTATGACGCCCCGATCAAACTTATTTTGCACCACCTTAAGATGTTATATGTGCCCTAGCCTTGGGGAAGGCATTCGTTATGCGTTTTTCTTTTTTATTTATTTATTTTTTTCTCTTTAGTGAGTCAGTGAATATTTTTTGTTGTGTATTATAACAATGTTATTAAAGGGAGTGTTTGTGTTATAAAAGTGCTATATGATACATGTTAACATGGTGGTGCCTATAAAACTTATATGGTGCAAATGCACTTTGCTCTCTTATCACATACACACTTTTAGATACAAACGAGTGGGGCACATGCGCGTTGCTACCAGAATGTTGTGTCTAATCTAAAATCGAAATAAAACCATTAAAAAAAATTGTTATTAAGGACTAAATTTGCAAAAGATCGCTAATGGGGGACTAACGGTGCTATTTACAGCTAACCGGAGGGACCGTTTTTGTAAATTCCTTAGGAAAAAATAATTCTAGAAATAATATGTTTTTGACTGAAAAAGTCCTTAAAATTCTTAACGTGTTGCATCGTTAGTCCCTGGCATGTTGCATCGTTAGTCCCCGAAGGACCTTGCTTGCAAAGATATTTACACCTTAGGGACTATTTTGTAAACATGCACTGTTTTGTCAACTGTAGCTACAGTGCGCTACAGTAAACACATTCCCCCTTTTATTATATATAATAATGAAGAAACCACAACTTCTCTTAATATATGTGAAAGATCATAGTTTCGTACACAAAAATTTCTCTCAGTCTTACATAGACATCAAAACACTTGATAATCATTGAGAATCGCCGTTATCCCAATCTCTTACATCAACCAATTTTCACATTTATTACATAACCAGTTCTCTCAGTCTCTTACGCGACCACCAGTAGTTGTTATCGTGTGAGTTAGTAACATCTAATTGTATTCAAATAAACTCTCTTTAAATAAGCTATAAATATTTTTAAATGGTTAATTGGTAACGAGTAGTGTTACAACTCGTATTTTCAGGTCTCAAAACAATTCACTTTGAATATTTGAATATTCACTTTAACGTATAACCGTTAAGTTAAATCGCGTAAATCAGATAACGACTTTAAACGTAAACCGGCGTTAGACTAAGTTTAGTTTACGTCAAAAATGTGTTATAAGACCGGTACAAGCATGTTTTATGAGTTCATGCATTTTATTTTACAAGTTCTTCGTAAAACGTTTAAGTTTCACATTTACAATCATGCATGCATTCATTTTGCATCACCACCTTTATCAATCCCCTATATACTTATACACTATCAAAAATTTAGTCATTTCCTTCCCCTATTTCATAATAAAAACCGGCCCCCTTGTGTTATGCAGTCAAAATGTATCAAAAATCTCCTAACTAAATTTAATTACCAACTACATATATCTAAATCTTGAAATATCTAACTATCAAATCCATGTTTTCTTTTATCATTCGAATGCAAAAGCGTTTAGCGGTCTGGGTCATGAAACATAAAAGGCCCCGGGTTAAACCCGTTCACATCTTATTTTGCTTACAATTCACATGATGTACCATATTCCATGACTGCAAAGAGTGGGTTGCCATTTTCTTACATTTCTATCCAGACTCAAATGCTAAAGTCTTGTCCACATCCTAACTGCTATGCATGCTCAGTCCGAAGCTATGTACATTTTGTCTTCTATGTTTTTTACTTACATCAATCATGAACTAAAAAGACATGCATCACTTTGGTAAGATTTTTATTTAAAAAAAAACAAAAAAACAAAAAAAAAACAAAAAAACAAAAAAAAAAAAAAAACAAAAAAACTTTTATGAGATATTTACGTACACCGATACAAACCGTGTCACAATATCACAATTAATAAACCCTTTCGTGTGCTAGCATTGTCTTGCGATGCATGCATGAATCAAACTAAAACTATTCAAAATATATTTCACATTACACATTTACACTAACCACATCTTACAAGTTACATGAATCCAATGCTTGACTTTGTGTCATCATCCACAAGTCGCACGTACAACAACTTCATACATGAATATAGAGGTACAACAATTCTATAAATTATGTTGTGAAATGAAATAATTAAGTATGAAAAAGATGTAACATGCAATATATAAAATTAACTATATAATTAATAAAGAATGAAGCAGCATGTCAATCATATCAAATACTTTTAAAGTATGAAAACCCATGCTAACTCTTCCATGCTTACATATAAAGCCACACCACATTGTAGATCTAACTTACCTTCCATCCCCGTCATATACACGATAGAAGGCAAGCATGTGAGGTCATTTCTTTAAGTCATCATAAACCCTCATGTGACCAAAAGTTATGGAGTACCATTCAGCCTAAAAGGTTCCTACAAAATATTTTCTTAGCTAACTCATTTCACACCGAATTCAAACACTCACTCCCTCATATCTCCCTCGATCTCTCACTCTCGGCTGAAAAAGGGCAAGAAAACAATCACTCAAACACACCACTCAAACCCAAACCCAGTCCCATCACTAGTACAATGGCAACCTCCGGCGTCGACTTTTTTTTAACCGTGCCGACGTCATGACGTCGGCAATATACCTTCTCGACGCCCTGTCGTCGGCAACAACTAGTCGATAGAGCCGCGTCGGCAACGTCCCTACCGACGAATAACGCCGACGACAGTGCGGGACCCACACGATTTTTGGTCAAACGAATGGGTGTGTCCGACATTTTGTTACCGACGTCACGTCGTCGGTAATGTAATAATTATTTAACGCATTAATTAGATTACCTTAATTTAGTCAACGAAAGTCAAATTTTTGTAAATTTATGCCGACGACATAGAGTCGGTACCGTTTGAAATTAGTCACCACGTTCGTTATTATGCCGACGACTTTGAGTCGGCACAGTTTGAAATAGTTAATATGTGTGTTATATTGCCGACGTCATATAGTCGGTACCGTTTGAAATTTGTTACCATTTGCGTTATTATGCCGACGCCCTGTAGTCGGCACCGTTTGAAAATAGTTTATATCTGCATTTAGTTTCAAGATTTCCGTTCGTTCTTCCATTTCAACTGTCATTTGTATCGAGACGATTTCCGACTAGGTGAGACAACACGTCAACGTCGTATTTTATTTTGACTCGTGTTTTTGTTTCCTTCATGGTTTCTAACACACGTAAACAAACATATTTGTTCTTTTTCTTTCTCAAGCGAAGTTTGTTCTTTCCGTCGACGAGGTAAAACACACAACAAACCTTATTCTTATAACTCTTTAAGCTCGGTTTCAGTTGTTAAAAGATGTGTTTATGTTACTAAGGTACCAAAACACGACAGTTGGGTTCTAGATGATTTTTCCAACGATATACATTTTTCCGGCAAGACTGTACGGATTCAAGACGAAGTGGGTTCCGATGGTTTTTGCTCTCACTGTTTTGAATAGAACAAGATTAACACTGAGCTTTAGATTTGATTGTCAAATGATAGCTAGTATGGTGAAGATGATATCAAAATAAAAGTAACTAAATAAATTTAATAAACAAATACGAGTAAGAAAAACGAATGGGAAAGAAAAGACGTTTCATATGTCGGATCAGTAGTACACTCCACAAAAGATAAGGTAATGATAATGTTTTTGGGGGGAGTTATAATGACGGGGGTAGATTTTTTAGACTAACGGGGGCTATTTTAGGTGTACTTTTTATTTTTATTTTTTTTTACTTTTACCTTATTTTGTCGTTTAGCGCCGGTGTTTTTTTTTTTTTTTTTTTTTTTTTTTTTTTTTTTTTTTTTTTAAAGTAAATGTATTGTATTTGTATAATATTTTGTATATTTTGTGTTTAATAATGTTTTGTATATGTGTAATGTTTTGTATAATTATTTTGTTTGTATAATAGCACATTAAATATTACCACGTTAAATAACTGCAACAAAAACTGTTATTATTAAATTAAACGACAACGTTATACATATTATTTAAAAACAACAACATCTACGACATATGAAGATTATTCATCTCATTTAAAAGATCATGGAGCCGGGCACTTGACTGACAAGTGTGATCCTCAGGATTCCTTGCCATTTCTAACTCCATTTCCAGCGCCTTTATTCTTGCCTTCAACAACTTGTTCTCATTTTTTGTAGCAACGCACTCATTTTTTGTAGCAACGCAGTTTGAGCAATGCGTTGAAGAAGAGGGTTGATTAAAGTGTTCTGCTTCAAATTCATCTTTCCACGCGAAGTATCGACACCCATAGTCTTGTGTACCTGGCTGTTACATGTTAAGAAAATAATAAGAAATTTATTTTTAACAAACAAATTATTTACATAACTAAGCAAACGTATGATTATTTACCACTGAAAGAGGACATGCATAAAACAGTTGCCCACGACTACCATCTTGCCAGGATTTCCGTTCTACAATAAATCCTTTATTACATCGGCACCAGAAAGGATTTCTTTGGCTCATCTGACCAAAGAATTTGCATAATAATTTACATCAGCAATCAATAATGTTATTACTAATTTAAACATTTTCAAACAATTAACATTTAAACGATGTTAAATAATCATTTACAACATTTTCAAACAATTTACATTTAAACGATGTTGAATAATCATTTACAACATTTTCAAACAATTTACATTTAAATAAATGAATAATCATTTACAACATTTACAAACAATTAATAAATGAATAATCATTTACAACATTTACAAAATACATCGATTGTTATATATTGCATCCCATTCGTTTGCAACTGGCTGTTTGAACCACCTCCATTGTGGGTGGTAATGTGGTAGATCTGAATCTCTGTCTATATTGAGACAAATGTAATGAGCACCACTGTTCTCCCCCACACGCGCAATCACAATGGGGTCAATTCCATGTGATAAGTTTGGAGTAGAAAATAGGGGTAAACATGTGAACCAACCATGACGGTCTATATATACAAGAGGTCGGCGAATAGCTGAAGCGATGACCAGACCGTTATGTGGCATCGTCATCCAGTAATCTTCAGGCGCTGGTCCATTAAACCAGTTTAATGTATCACGAAGGTGGTAAAAGTCTTCTTCCCCCCACATACTCACGTAAGTTACACTATGTCTTTGTAACTCTTCCATTAACATAACTCTAGCATCGGCCCACCTATTTTGGTCATGCACAATCCAATGGGCAATGCACCGAAACCCACAATTTCCGTCACCCTCCACATTATTTATACTTATTACCTGTGAACGGAAAATCTCTGGAATGCGATCAATAAAATCCTCGCTATCCTTATCTCCAACGTAAAATCTGTGTCTTATTTTTTGACCCGTGTACGAACTATGTCTCGCAGGTTCTTTGGCGCGTTTCGGGACTTTCGTGGATCTTGAATTTGTGCTTCTTAGAAACTTTATACGTTAATTCGTAAAATAGTGGTACATCACACTTAATTAGTTTCTCGTTCATGCTTCTGTTGAAAGTCTCTTTTATCGCATCTTCTTGCGTAATGAGAATCTTATCGACCGACCTCAACAACCTGTCTAATTTGGACTGTGTGCCGTCCAAATATAATTTCAACAACGCGTGGTGAGCCTCAACTCTGCACGTTGTTGTCTGGCCGTAGGATTTATATCGGTCGGTAATATACGAGACAAACATGGGTGCGTAATGTTGCACCCAGTTATGCAGATGCAAAGCGACATCTGAAAAAAACAATGAATTAATTAAAGGTCATTCGGGTGCATATTTAAAAACAATCAATTAATAATTAAGTACCCTGATGGTTGACCAATAGCTCTTGTAGGCGTCGATAACGTCGCTCGAACGATTCGAAGGTCGGAGCTTTAACCATCCAATCCCATCGTTTTTTAACGGAGTCATAGTCAATATCCCCACTTGTGAATTTATTTTTGCAAAACTTAAGTATGTTTTGCTGTATATGCCATCGACAGAGTAATTGGTGAGCGTCAGGAAATTCTGCTCTTATTGCCCTAACTAACGCTAAATCTCTGTCAGTGACGATAACACGTGGGTAATATCTTTCGCCAATCACTTGCTTCACACGTTGAAATACCCATCTAAAATTATGCCCTTGTTCACTGGATAAAAAGCTATACGCCATTGAAAATGTTTTGTTTGTTGAAGTTAGTCCAACAATTTCCAACAACGGCAATTTAAACACCGTGGTATTGTACGTGGAGTCCATCAGCATGACTTCAGGGAATGTACACCATATAGCATACGATGTGGGGTGCACAAAAAATAGCTCCTCAAGCTCGTTGGTATGCTCATTAACCCTCGGGTACCATGTATACCCTGATTCTTGCAAATGCGAGTAAAGGACTTGAATTGGAGTTCTATCACCTACTCTGACTCTCCGGAACTTATCTTGTGCGTTATATATAGTTCTAACGCTAGACACGTTATCCGGATTACGACCCTTTATTGTCGAAAGTATATTAAGTGGTCGTACGTTATAATCTGTCAATTCTCTGACCATGCCCAACTCATCATCCTTTAATCGCATTGCATATGGCACACCATGCAACGACTCTAGCATATCATGATTATGCGTATCATCCTTCACCCTCAATACCCAATAATTTTTTGTTCGATGATATTTCGCATCTAATCTGAATGGACAACCAGTTTTGCATGTTTTGGTTTTCCGTCTGCCACTACCTTGATTTCGTTCATATAACCATTTTCTGATTTGGTTCTATCTTTAACAATTACAAAACCGAGTTCACGAGCTATATTTTGCGCCCACTCAGTTACTTCCTCGTGAGAACCGAAAACCTGAAAATACATAACATTTTTTACTAATACTTTTGGTTTTAGTTTTTATTACAACTTTTGCATTTTTATAACAAAATTCTCTTACATTTTTATAACTTTTATTTCTTACATTTTTATAACTTTTATTTAACGTTTACATTTTTTACATTTAAAAAAAAAATAATACAAATACAAAAATTAATACAAATACAAATACTTTTACATTTTTATAACTTTTATTTAACTTTTATAACTTTTATTTCTTACATTTTTATAACAAAAATTCTTTTACATTTCTTTTACATTTTACATTTGTATTATAACTTTTATTTAATAGAAATACAAATTAAAAAAAAAATAAAAACCCGTATACCCACGCGTATACCCACCCTCTCACACACACACACTCCACACACTCAAATACTCTCTCTCTCTCTATTTGCTCTCGTTTCTCTCTCTATTTTTAGATCTAAAAACGAATTTTAGATCTAAAATCAATATTTGGCAACCCAAATATTTATGTCATGTTTCTGTGATTTGAGAGAGAGTTTGTGAGTGTGTGGTGATGTTGTTGGGTAGATGGTTCTGTGTGGTGATGTTGTAGATGGTTCTGTGTGGTGATGTTGTTGTTGGGTAGATGGTTCTGTGTGGTGATGTTGTTGGGTAGATGGTTCTGTGTGGTGATGTTGTTGGGTAGATGGTTCTGTGTGGTGATGTTAGATCCGTGTGTTATTTGATAGTTTTGATGTTTAATTGACTAGATCTGTTTATTTTTAGTGAAACGCCTAATTTATAAAAAATTAGGGTTTGGGTTTCTTGATTCTGTGATGGGTGATTATGTGATTATTTGATAGTTTTGATGTTTAATTGACTAGATCTGTTTATTTTTAGTGAAACGCCTAATTTATAAAAAATTAGGGTTTGGGTTTCTTGATTCTGTGGTGGGTGATTATGTGATTATTTGATAGTTTTGATGTTTAATTAAGTGGTGGGTGGTTCTGTGATGGGTGGTTCTGTGGTGGGTGATTAAGTGTTGGTGGTTCTGTGGTGGGTGAAACGCCTAATTTATAAAAAATTAGGGTTTGGGTTTCTTGATTCTGTGATGGGTGATTATGTGATTATTTGATAGTTTTGATGTTTAATTGACTAGATCTGTTTATTTTTAGTGAAACGCCTAATTTATAAAAAAATTAGGGTTTGGGTTTCTTGATTCTGTGGTGGGTGATTATGTGATTATTTGATAGTTTTGATGTTTAATTAAGTGGTGGGTGGTTCTGTGATGGGTGGTTCTGTGGTGGGTGATTAAGTGTTGGTGGTTCTTTGGTAAGTGTTGCTGCTTATGTTTAAGCAGTTTGTGATGAATACCTGTGGCTGTGGGTAGGTTAACATCTTGATCTGCCACCTTTGAGTGGTATGAAAACCTGCTCTGGCCTACCCCCCAGTCCACAGGCTCTAGTATATAGGATATTAGGGCGATGATGATTTAAAAAAAAAAATTGATTTTGGCATGGCATTTCCAAATGGACGGCAATAAAAACTTGATTTTGCAACATTTGAAGTTGCAGCCATATATGATAATAAGATTTGCTTATGTGAATCTGCTTATAATCTGAGCCTAATGTTATTACCTCATTTGTGTAAAATCGTGAACTAGACATTTGCTTATGTGAATCTGCTTCTTTGTGAGACTTGTGTACTTGTTGTGATACTCTGATTCTTGTGTTAACCCAACGGGTTCTACCCCAAATAGCTGCAGGCTAAACCTGCAAAGGGATGGGTTATAATGACGGGGGGTCTTTTTGTTAGTTTAACGGGGGCTATATTTGTGGTGTACTTTTTGTGATACTCTGCTTCTTTGTGAGACTTGTGTAGCCCAGAATTGGTTAACACAACCCTTGTTTGTGAGACTTTGTTTGTTGTAATGGTTGTGGTACTCTGCTTCTTTGTGGTACTTGTGGTTGAGACTAGTGAAACTGAGTTGCTCTGTTTATAGTGGTTTGTAGCAAGAATATTACTATTGAAATTGTGAGTTTTCCACATGCTTTTGATACCACTGTTCTTTGTGATTTGAGGGTTGTTTTGTTTATAGTGGAGGAAAGCTGAAAAGCGAGAATGGGCAGCTGTTTACATGTGATATAAAGACGGGGCTAGTTTTGTTGTTATAAGGCTTGTGATATTACTGTTTGTGATTTGAGGCTTGCTTGGTTTATAGTGGCTGCTTGTGATTCTTTTTACAGGCTTATGATACTTTTGAGCTTGTTTATAATGCAGGCTTGCAATCTGCACTTGTGTTTGTGTGAATATAAGGCGATGACGAATATTTTAGCCTATAAGGCGATGATGAATATTTCTTGTGTTTGTGTGAATTTGCACTTTGTGGTGTTTGTGTGAATCTGCACTTTGGACAAAAACTGGAAAATACAAGGCAATGACGAATGGTTTTATAAAAACCGAATGGCATGGCAAAGTGATATTTTTATCACTTTGCAACCTTCATTATCCGAGCCTTACTAAAAATCTGAGCCTATAAGGCGATGACGAATATTTCTTGTGTTTGTGTGAATCTGCATTTTGTGGTGTTTTGTATGAATCTGCACTTTTGTGGTTTTGTGTGAATCTGCACTTTGGATGGATGCTATTTGGGACTTAAAGACTTGGACAAAAAAAGAAAAAAAGCACCTTGTGGTTTTGTGTGAATCTGCACTTTGGACTTAGACTTGGACAAAAAATAAAAAAAAAATAAATAAATAAAGATATTAAAAGACTTTGAAAAAAAAAGACAACTAAGGACAAAAACAGTAAAAAATTGCAAAAAAGTACATTTTGCAGCTACTCTGCAGCTATCTTTTTAGCTATTCGGGGGTAGACCCCGTTGGGTTAGGGGTCCCCATGTTTTTATTTGTACACAGAAATTTAATCTGATAAGACGTTTCATATGTCGGATCATATCATTATCAAAATATCAACTTCCCCTTGTAAACAATGATAATTAAACCCACAACTCCACTCTCTTCACAATCTTAAACCCTCTTCTCTAAGCTCATAATTCATACATATTTACCAACATAAAAGTTCATTATTCATACTTAAACAAAAGATAATTCATAGTTTGTTTGATTCATCCTAGTTTTTGCTTAATAAAAAATTTGTTTTTCGTAGTTTTATTTTGAATACTCTCTAGCTACCTTTGTTTGCAATTCTCTTTTACCTTGATAGAGATCTTCTGGTTCTTAATTACATTCCGACATCTGATACGTGCGTGACACTGGACCAAGTCCAAAGAAGAACAACCACTGTCTCCATTATTAATGCATACACACGTTTAGTATTGAAGTAGTTATTTGCATGCATGAGTTGTTACGTACATGCATTGTTTTAGGAACTCATTAAACCATTATTTTCATGTCCTTATTTTAAGCCTAAGAAAAGTATAGTGGATACCCATGTTAGCCACTAACTAGTTGGTAGTTTTATTTCCGGCGCTATAAATATTGTGGTCTATTATTGAATGAAATAGAGAAGAAAAATGTTTAAGAAAAGTTAGTAGTTTTAGTAGTATTAGAATTCTATTCCTTTATTCCTCAAGTAGTCCCCTATCAACATCCTTCCGGTAACGCCAAATCACTTTTATTTTTATTTCTAGTGCTAACTGGTTGAAAATATGGGAAAATAGCCGCACACAAAAATATTCTTTTAGAAACGAGATCATCTGTTGATTTGTTTATATTCACGTATATTGTTTCCATTTTGAGACTATTTTTATTTGTAATGGACATTGTTTCATGTTACAACTTAGAAGTGTTATGAGGAAGCCGATTCATTTGTCTTACTCTTATGTAGAGACAAGGTTCAAACATCTATAAACAAAAGGATGAGATGCTCTCAAGTTACTTGAGTCAAGTTGAGTCATTATGAGCTATTGGATTTGATATAATGGCTCAAATCAAAAAAACTTCTTTTAATTTGAGCCATTAGATCAAATTCAATGATTCATAACACTCTAACTTGACTTAAGTTATACCTACAACTTGGGAAAATCCTAACAACCTCAGACTTATAATTTTTATATTTTATTGTTATTAGTACTGTAATGATTGGAAAACAATTACATTAAAAGTATATTTTTGGTTACTGACGGATTGTTTCATGGATTTCTCACAATGTAAAATACATTGACCAAGAACGATATCATTAGCGCAGAGTTTTTGAGGAACAAAAACGCAGCCACAAAAACTGGCTAAACTTAGGCAAGGGTATAAGCGACTTTTTACATTCAAATTTGTTACTCCCTCCGTCCTAAAATTATTGTCCATTTTGAATTTTCAAAGTTAAATTAGTTCAATTTTGACCATAAATATATTATTTTTATTATATAATACTTGATAAAAATTATATCATTGAAAAGTACACTTAAAACTCAATCCATTTATATATTTTGTATCAAATATTATATAACACGCACAAAAATATTTTAGGTCAAAGTTGAAGAAAAAAGACTAAGAAAAAGGCGAGAAAAAGCGCGCCTTTTGGTAAGGCGTGGCGAGCTTTTTTGAACCAGTTTTTTTTTTTCATTTTTTTTAATAACAATTTTGAACCAGTATTTGGAATTTGAGTTATTTCGTATTTGAACCTGATAAATATATAATGAGTATTAGTCTAAATGTCTAATATAGTAGTATAAATATATATGAAATATAATACTATAAAATAAATAATAAATCTATAAATATTTTTTTGCCGCCTTAGTCACGCTTTAAAGACCGTCATGGCTAGTAAGGCATAAAGCGGGACCATGCCGCCACGCCACGCTTCACTCCATTTAAAACCTTGATCATAAATGTGAACAAGGACAAACCATCTACCGCACCATTTGTTTTGTACGTTGGAATTATGATATTTTGAATTACTTTTCAAAACAACACCCTCAGAGTTTTGATAAATGATATAAATAGCCCTTGAGGGTTTGCTAGTTGATTTAATGACCCCTTTAAGTTTGTTAAGGATTTAAAACCTTCAAATAGTTATTTAGTTTATGCTTGATGTCTAGCAACATATGTTATGCTAATTTTCGGTTTTCGAGCTTAAATTATATACGATGACCGTAAGTAATTTCGATACTAGTTTAAGATGGGTAAGGTCGTTTGGCTAAGAGTTAAAGTATGTACGTCAAAATTTTTTCAAGAGGCGAGTTTATTAATTATAGTATCAGTGAATTATTTATTAGGTAGTTGAACAATTGTGACACTTGATAAGATTCGAGAAATATCTAAAGGACCTCAAGGTGAGTTTCATAGCCCTATGTTTTACCTAGATTTCACTACTTTTGGGGGAGAATACGTGCTTGTTTTTACGTTTGAACACAAGTACCTTTACCCGTTTACGTACTGGCTTAAGTTGTTTGTTAACCCGCATTATATTTTGCCCTTTATCATGAATCGTTAATTACATTCGTAAGTACAAATGTCGTGACTAGATCTATTGGGATTGACACTCCCCGTCCAGGTTGACTAGTGCACGTCAAACGGGCGCAACATCATTTGAGTAACAAATGGGTGTTTTGGGTTAGACACCTGCATTTGGCACTCTCATTTACATTATTATTAATGCTTCGGTGTCATGAGCTTAGGCAGTAGTAAACGCATTTCGGTGTCATTAGGTTACAATGGTCACACACGCTTCGGTGGGTAACCTTTCACACAACTATCTCAAAATAAACTATATTCGGTGTTACAATTATTGAGGCGGTCCAAAACACAAATCTAAGATAAATTTGACTTGAAATATATCATATAAAATTATTCAGTTCGTATTAATAAGGTTGATATGATCAATTTTTCCTCTAATTGTAACTTTTTCCCACAATACTAGCTTCTTGTTGGTTGTGGTATTACTTTTCCTAATAATTTTGAATTCACTGTTTGACCCGGAATCTAGGGCACATCAAATTTTAACACTACTGGATTCGAGCTAACAAAAGGTAATTCAATCTCTTTTTGAAGCTCCATCCGGATGGACGAGCGGTAGACTCTTGGGTAAGACCAGTTGCAACTTTGAGGTGTTGGGTAATTGGCCGTGCACAAGCGGTGACTGTGGCACGGGTGAAGTGGAGTGTAACGAAAATGACTCTGGGGTAAGACCAGTTGCAACTTTGATGTGTTAGGTAATGGGTCGTGCATAAGTGGCGACCGTGGCACGGGTGAACTGGAGTGCAACGAAAATTTATACAGACGACCCGCTACAATTGCAGAATTTAGTTTGAACCCATTTCAAGGCCATGGTTATAAAGTTGTGCCAAAACGAGATGTATTGATGACTTGATTCAAAGATGCCCATCGAAACTGAGAAGTGGAGGCGAGTGTAGGACTGCTTGCCAAGCATTTTACTTGCTTGAGTATTGTTGTAGCAGGTCGCTTGGATCACCAACAATGTGCAAACTGACTACATATGCTCAGTTGTTCAAGTCAGCTTGTCCTAGATCCTATAGTACCCCATACGATGACGAGACTGCAATATATATGTATAATGGTTCCGATTACACTATCAGATTTTGTCCCGCTTTCGATTCATTTTCAACTATGAAACTTGGTAGTCAACTCAAGTCCAACGATCAGCTTGTTTCCATTCTTGGAAATTTCACATTAGGGTTTTTCGATGAAGATTACAAGTACTTGGGAATTTGGTACACAAGTGATGTTGAATCAAAGAAAGTATAGGTTTGATACGTGGGAATCGCACCAGGCTTTACCTCTCAAGGGATCTTGAGAAGCTTACAACCCCCACCAGGAAGTGTACCTGATCGTTGTAGTATAGTATAGTGACAAGTACCGGGGGATTGATCGTTTAGCTAGGAATAGTGTCGCTAGGATTAGAAAACCTAAATACTAGTTCTAGAGATGAAGGATGATTCTTTTTGTATTTTTATATTTTTTTAGAAAAGCAATTTAAAATCTCGGGTTTGAAGGATTAGGGCGGAATTAGTTGCTAGTCAACTAACCCAATATTAAAGATGCAATCAAAATAAAATACTAAAAATGAAAATAAGCTATATTAAACTAAGGTTGTGAGCAATAAGTGGGAGAAATGTGTTTACTTAGATTTCACTACTCCCTAGATATCTCTTACACGTTAATTACTTGTTATAGTTGCGTGGATGACGGATTGTATTCCTTAATACCATTCATGGGGTGGCGTACTTACTTCCCCAATCCTATGAGTGCCTACTTCACTCATATGTCGAGCCTGCAAGAAGCTCCTAACATGGGATCATTAGAATTTACTCATGCATTAAATACAACCAATAAAACCTAGTACACATCGGTTCATGTTTCCTAAGACGTTCAAGCATGTTACCATTTGGAGATCTGCCAGTTTTCTTAAGCCTAACAATGAAATCATTCATCCAATACAACCATAAACAAGTAATCAACACATAATCAACATCTGGGTTTCATTAGATCTAAGCAAACACAAAATAAATCTAGCCTAGCATGGTGGAATCAAGACAAGCACAAGATATAGACAACCAACACATAGACATATTGATTGAATTAAGAAAAGACTTATCTTAATAATACATGTAGGGATTCAAGGGTTGAAAACCCTTGAAAAGCTGTAAAATTCGTATATGGTTCGGCCTTAGGGTTTCTCCAAACTTCTTCCTCTCTAATGAATGAAAATTAGAAAGCTATATATAGATATTAGAGGCTGACGTCGTCAAGAACAAATGGGTGACGCCGTCATCTCGCCGCTAAAATAATCCTCGGACTGCCTTAATCTACATCTGACGCCGTCATGCATTCCATTATTGCAGGCCGTCACACATTTAACTCTTGACGCTCTACCTGTGACGCCTTCATTTCTGTACTGGGTCGTCATGGTCTTTACTCTTGACGCCGTCAGGAAAGTACTCTTGACGCCGTCACACACTGTTCCCAGCATGGAAAATTAAGTCTTTGGCGTTTTCTTCACTTTTATGCTCCAAAAACGTCCGAATTGCTTCCTTTTCCAGATTTCTCTCACAAAGTACCTAAAATCAAAAAAGGAACGATTTAGGGCAATATTTGATCAAATAAATTCAATTCCGGGCTTAAATGAACCCCTAAAAACGGATCATTTTTCGCCTTATCATATACCCTTACACTTGAGATTTGCTTGTCCTCAAGCAAATGCGTTTTTATTCTAATCAAAATACAAGTTAGGGGTCATTTAACACTAATATAAAAGTAATTACAACAAATAATCGTTTCACTAAAGACCAAAGACAAGCACGGAGGTCATATACTAGCACCTCACAAATAGTGTTTAGATACTCACATCTCTCGGGTGTAATAAAGTATAAATTACAATATGGAAACGGAAGATATCTCTCACTACCTGTCATAGCAAAATAGATTGCCATAGGCTTGGGAAAGGATCAAACCTCCACCACATGGCGTAAGCACCTAGGATAAACTATCAAAGAGGTCTTTTAAAGGGTTGTAACGTTAGGTGTAGGGAAATGAAATACACGGTTTTGTTGGATATAGGCAGTCTTTACTGGTGGCGAGTTAACAATCTTGGTTAATTACATGTACAATATGGCGTTGCTAAGCCAAGACTAGAATCGACTTAAGCTAATAATTGAAAAATAACAAAAACATAAAATGAACATAGAATCAAACAGGCTGGTAGTCCGTATGTTTTTCTCTTTTATCTTTTTCTATTTTTTTTTCTTGATTTTTTTCGAAATTTTTTTTTTTTTTTTTTTTTTTTTTTTGCATACACTTTTACCCTATCATCCAAAATAATACATCATAGGGAATGGAAATTCCCCTTACACTTGAATTTTTACATACTTTACAAATAACTAATCTAATGACTCGAATTAAGAAAATCAAAACACTTGGAGCACTTTTAAGATTAACGCACATATGGGGTAATATATGATGTTCTTCCCCATTACTTCATAAATAAGTACTTTACCCATGAGTCCCAATCGTCCCAAAATAATATGTACAAGGATATGACTCAACTTAGCAACCATGTAATCAATTAGATAATTAACTTAGGGTTTAACAATTAACAATAATGCACTAAAGATGAGTGCATACACGGAAGGCTAAGGCGATTTGGGTGTACATTTAAGTGGGGTGTAACAAATTTTTCCTTTAAGTAAAATGCTTAAAGTTAGAAATGAAAAGATAGGCTCGGAGGGGTGTACTAGGGGTTTCGTGTACTAAAAATGAGTACAACGCTAAGGTGTGGGAAAAATTAATTGACTTAACTAGCCAAGTAATATGACTTAAATGGTCAAGTAATTATGATACGGGTTTAACACAAGGGTGATCCTAATGCCTCTTATCATGTAGTAAATCCTACTACACGAATGTAGTCTCACTAGCAGTCTCGGGATGCATCACTAACGCAAGTTCTAGAATCTAAATGCTACCGGTACACTCATAAGCACTAATAGTAAATGCTTTTCCTATCAAATCTAAAGGCGAACCTCACATATTTGGGTGGAAAATTTTTCTGAATGGTACGGTTATGTGCTAGTCATACAATCTCCTATCCATGAGACGCTTGCTATGGCTAAAGTTTCACTCCTAAATGTTGTAAAAAAATTTAAATTTTGCGCTAAAATTGCACTAACAAGTATTTCTCATAGTTTTATTACACATCTACCATTAAACAAACAAACTCAAGCAAAAGTGTATCTGTAAGGTATCATCATTTTACCCTCCCCTTACACTTAGGATGAACATTGTCCCCAATGTTCAAGTAAAGAACGTAAAAGTGAAATAAGTAAAACAAATGAAATCAAATACTCCCCTGATTCGCTCGGTATGGATAATAAGGTGGCCAGGTTAGATCTTCCTCCAAGAAAATGAACAATCAAAGCTTCCCTTCTAGAAAAATAAATCATCTTCTTGTCATACATAACCTGTAAATCCTGAGAAAACAGACAAAGCAACCTCACATAAAATCGGCGGCAATCTACATAAGTTACTAAATCCTAGAAAACAAAATAAGATATAATGCTTGTGGAATGAAGTTTGCAGATTTTCTGGAGATTATAAAACTTAATAATTCAACAAAAACTTTAAAACTCCGTTAGAAAAACAAAACTGGTAAAATTTCCAGATTTTTACACATGACGCCGTCAAGAGCAAGCTCATGACGCCCTCAGAAGTGACCTGCAGAAATTCTTATGTTAAGTTTCTGGAAAATTTCTGGAAAAACTTGGTCCTACTTCCTGGAAAATCTTGCAGAACTTCATTATGACTCAATACAAGCATTTGACTCTAACAAATACGAATATACATGTTCACTTAATATTGTGGAGAATCATGATGGGTTTGTTTCTTAAAAACATATTTGGGGTTTCCCCTTACACTTATCTTTTGCAAAAATACCTTTTGGGTGAAGTTAAGACTAGGCCAAAACAACAAATCAAAGTATTTCCACTATTTAGTTTAGAAACATGATCTACCAACAATAAAAATAAAGCATGCATACGGAAGCAAATAACAAACAAACAAAATAAAATCACACAAAATCATGGGTTGCCTCCCAAGAAGCGCTTTTCTTTATTTACGAGTCTTGTAGCTAGACTCAAGGCCATGGGTTACCGTGTATCACTTATGCTCACATAACCAAGCGTGAGCCACCTAATGGTCGCCTCATTTTTCTTATAATCATCTCCTAACTCTAAACATCCACGATAGTATCTTTTATTCTTTTCATGAGTATATTTAAGCCCTTTTCTCTTATCATTCTCACTTAGCATTTCTATGGGCGGATACCTACTACATTTTTCCATGGAAAAATCCTTGAACCTAGGGTGTGCACGGGGCATTTGGTAGAAAAAATCTTCATCCCCATCCGAGAATGTAATTAACCCTTCTATAAGTTTTTCATCAAGGTTGGTCAACCTTTTGAAGGGTTTTCCAAACACAACTTGGGTTAACTTATCATCAATAAATTCTCCTAGACTCTCCATAACTACGAACTCAACAAGATAAACCAAACTTCCTACAAACACATGCAATGGTATTGCCCTAGCAATAATATTTTCCCCTTTGTATTCTAACTCATCTACCATGATTTTATTATATTCATTACGCGAGATTATGTTCATTGGGAGAGATGAGTTAAGATAGGCGTTAAAGCTCCTAAATCCGATCTTACAAGGAAATTGCATGTTGAATGAACTATCACACTCAATCCTTGTTCTAGGGTCGACATACCTAAGAGGGTTCACTTCCTCTTCCATCCTATTCTCATTAATCACATCACCATCATCAAGATCCTCATCGGAGTCTGAATAGTAAAAAGGACTAGCCCTATGGTCATCATCATGATCATACTCCTCTAACTCAGAATTATTGTCAAAGTGGTGGTTGGGCGAGAGGTTAGGTGGGTTCTCACTCTCCACTAAAGGGATTGGGGCGGGCATTTGGAAAATCCTACGACGAAAAACACGAATAACAGGAATCAAACGATCAATGTTATTGTTATCCATCGAGATAATTTACGAACAAAGGAAACAAAGAAATAAGATAGACTAAAGAAAACCTAAAAATAAAAATAAAATCTTACTAGAAAGGAATCTAGCAAGTAGACCTAATAAAAAGAGATTCTAACCTAGACAATAACTATTCCCAGGGCTACGGCGCCAAAAATTTGATACGTGGGAATCGCACCAGGCTTTACCTCTCAAGGGATCTTGAGAAGCTTACAACCCCCACCAGGCAGCGTACCTGATCATTGTAGTATAGTATAGTGACAAGTACCGGGGGATTGATCGTTCAGCTAGGAATAGTGTCGCTAGGATTAGAAAACCTAAATACTAGTTCTAGAGATGAAGGATGATTCTTTTTGTATTTTTATATTTTTTTAGAAAAGCAATTTAAAATCTCGGGTTTGAAGGATTAGGGCGGAATTAGTTGCTAGTCAACAAACCCAATACTAAAGATGCAATCAAAATAAAATACTAAAAATGAAAATAAACTATATTAAACTAAGGTTGTGAGCAATAAGTGGGAGAAATGTGTTTACTTAGATTTCACTACTCCCTAGATATCTCTTACACGTTAATTACTTGTTATAGTTGCGTGGATGACGGATTGTATTCCTTAATACCATTCATGGGGTGGCGTACTTACTTCCCCAATCCTATGAGTGCCTACTTCACTCCTATGTGGAGCCTGCAAGAAGCTCCTAACATGGGATCATTAGAATTTACTCATGCATTAAATACAACCAATAAAACCTAGTACACATCGGTTCATGTTTCCTAAGACGTTCAAGCATGTTACCATTTGGAGATCTGCCAGTTTTCTTAAGCCTAACATTGAAATCATTCATCCAATACAACCTTAAACAAGTAATCAACACATAATTAACATCTAGGTTTCATTAGATCTAAGCAAACACAAAATAAATCTAGCCTAGCATGGTGGAATCAAGACAAGCACAAGATATAGACAACCAACACATAGACATATTGATTGAATTAAGAAAAGACTTATCTTAATAACACATGTAGGGATTCAAGGGTTAAAAACCCTTGAAAAGCTGTAAAATTCGTATATGGTTCGGCCTTAGGGTTTCTCCAAACTTCTTCCTCTCTAATGAATGAAAATTAGAAAACTATATATAGATATTAGAGGCTGACGGCGTCAAGAACAAATGGGTGACGCCGTCATCTCGCCACCAAAATAATCCTTGGACTGCCTTGATCTACATCTGACGCCGTCATGCATTCCATTATTGTAGGCCGTCACACATTTAACTCTTGACTCTCTACTTGTGACGCCTTCATTTCTTTACTGGGTCGTCATGGTCTTTACTCTTGACGTCGTCAGGAAAGTACTCTTGACGCCGTCACACACTATTCCCAGCATGGAAAATTAAGTCTTTGGCGTTTTCTTCACTTTTATGCTCCAAAAACGTCCGAATTGCTTCCTTTTCCAGATTTCTCTCCCAAAGTACCTAAAATCAAAAAAGGAACGATTTAGGGCAATATTTGATCAAATAAATTCAATTCCGGGCTTAAATGACCCCCTAAAAACGGATCATTTTTCGCCTCATCAGGGTTGCTAATCGAGACGACCTGATAGTGTCTGGCTCTATGGATCATGCCCTCTCTATTGATGTCAACTGGAAACTTGATAATAAATTTTTCAAGCAACACTCCAATGCGCATTACTGATGGTAGATGTTGGTCCGAACCCAAATGTAACTGCAGCCTTGGAAAACAATGTTAATTTCTAGTTGATTAAAGAAATTGATAAGAAGATTTTGTGGTAGAGTATTGATCACCCAACCAACGTACTTTTACTGGGTGTATGAAGTTGGGTTATGACATGACCATTGGGAAGAATTGGACCCTCACTTCGTGGTTGAGTAAAGAAATCCCTAATTTGGGAACTTTTACTTTGAGTTGGAACCCATTGAAGATGCATCTCAATGATTGATGATCCGAAGACAAGGCCAACCCTACTGAACTAGTGGGAAATTAAATAGTCAAAGGTTTCAGTATCTATTTTCAATGAACGTTCCAGGTAGCCAATTCTGCTATAATCTCACTTCAGTTTACATAAATGAAGCACAATACTTTAGCTATGAGAGTTGTAATGCTGGTTTACGAATGTGGATTTTGACAGCAAAAGGGCAAATTAAAGATAGTGATAACTCTAGTGTGTGGACCCCTGAGTTTTGTTATGGGTATGACTCAAGTGACGGTTGTGTAAAAAAGTTGAGTTTGCCTCAATGTAGAAGAGAGGGTGATAGCTTTGTTAAAAAGAATAGGAATTTGATCTTAATAAGTCACAAAGTGTTACCGATAATACCTCATGCTTAAGTATTAGTGTTGTTTTGTTAAGTGTTGGAATGATTGTAGTTGTGTTGGGTTTAATAGTTGTAATACCAATGAGACTGGTTTCATTATTTGGACATGAAGCACTAACTTTTTGGTTAATCCACGTGCCATCTCTAAATTAAAGTATGTGGTTAATCCATGCATTTTCAGAGCAAAACTTGAGGTCGAGACTATTATCTCGAATATGAGAAAAGGAAGGTTGAGGTGGTTCGGTCATGTCAGGAGGAAGCCCCAATCAGCGCCAGTAAGAAGAATCAAAGTGCTAGTAGTAGATGGTGTGAGAAAGAAGGGTAGACCGAAACTCAAGTGGGAGGATAGACTTAAGCTCGACATGAAGGAGTTTCTCTTGTCCGAGGACATGACCACAAGTAGGAAGGCGTGGAGAGATATAATTAGGATATGCGGGTAGCTCAGGCTAGGTGTTTCGTGGGTTTAGGTAGTTTTGGCATTAGGCTTTTTAGGCGTCTCTTTGTTGCCTTGCCCATGTGTTTTAGTGCCCCGTTTTTCCTTTGCCTTAGCTTTAGGCCCCGTGCGTTGCCCTGCTTGCTCTGTGTTTCTCCCTTAGCTTTGCATGCTTTTCTTGGTGCTTTGGTTCTTTATATTGTTTATGTTTTTGTTGCGTTTTTGCTTCCTGTCCAAATAACACAGCCAGACTCATTGGTATTACTACTATTAAACCAAACACAACTACAATCATTCCAACACTTAATGAAACAATCACTAATACTTAAGCTTGAGTTATTATCGGTAACACTTTGTGACTTATCAGGATCAAATTCCCCATTCTTTTCACCAAAGTTATCACCCTCTCTTCTACATTGAGAAAAACTCAATTTTTTTACACAGCCGTCACTTGAGTCATACCCATAACAAAACTCAAGGGTCCACACAATAGAGTTATCACTATCTCTTATTTGCCCTTTTGGTGTCAAAATCCACATTCGTAAACCAGCATTACAACTCTCATAGCTAAAGTATTGTGCTTCATTTGTGTAAACATAAGTGAGATTATAGCGGAATTAGCTATCTGGAACGTTTATTAAAAATAGATACTGAAACCTTTGACTATTTAATTTCCCACTAGTCCAGTAGGGTTGGCCTCGTCTTCGAATCATCAATCATTGAGATGCCTCTTCAATGGGTTACCAACTCAAAGTAAAAGTTCCCGAATTAGGGATTTCTTTACTCAACCACGAACTGAGGGTTCAATTCTTCCCAATGGTCATGTCATAACCCAACTTCATACACCCGGTAAAAGTATGTTGGTTGGGTGATCAAAACTCTGCCACAAAATCTTCTTATCAATTTCTTTAATCAACAGGAAATTACCATTATTTTCCAAGGCTGCAGTTACGTTTGGGTTCAGGCCAACATCTACATCAGTAATGCGCATTGGAGTGTTGCTTGAAAAAGTTATTTTCAAGTTTCCAATTTTGACATCAATAGAGAGGGCATGGTCCATGGAGCCAGACACTATCAGATCGTCTCGATTAGCAACCTATACTTTCTTTGATTCAACATCACTTCTATACCAAATTTCCAAGTACTTGTAATCTTCATCGAAAAACCCTAATGTGAAATTTCCAAGGATGAAAACAAGCTGATCATTGGACTTGAGTTGACTGCCAAGTTTCATATTTGAAAATGAATCAGAAGTGGGACAAAATCTGATAGTGTAATCGAACCATTACACATATTTATTGTAGTATCGTCATCATATAGGGTATTATAGGATCTAGGACAAGCTGACTTGAACAACTGAGCATATGCAGTCGGCTTGCACGTTGTTGGTGATCTAAACGACCTGCTACAACAATACTCAGGCGAGCCAAACGCATGGCAAGCTATCCTACACCCGCCTCCACTTCTCAGTTCCGATGGGTACCTTTAAACCAAGTCGTCAATACATCCCGTCTTGGAACAACTTCATAACCAAGAACCTGGCCCACGTTAAATCTTAGGATGTCTTCTTGAACGTCTGACTAAATGCTCCACTATAGTGCAATGGTTGGTTTGTTCGTTGTATTTATTGTGTGAATTATGGTCGCTGATATTAAGAGTCTTAACGAGTACAATATATTATTTCTTTGGGAATTGCGTTCCCTGACATTAGGATTTTTAATGAGATCTATACATTAATAGAGTTAGGGCATTTGGCACCTCCTACGATTGATATTAAGGAATGCAACGCGTTAATTCAAACCAGGACATAACAATTCGACTAATCAATAGGATATAACTACGGAGTAGTAAGATTTTAAGTAAACACATTTACCTATCATACGAGATCTTAGCAATTTACTTTTCTGCATATTTAGTTTAATTAGTAGTTATAAAATGAAACTCTTCAAACTCCGAGATTTTTACTTGCTTTCTAAAAAATATAAAAAGACCAAAAATAATCATATTTCAACCCTTAGACTTAATTTGTCATACACTTCGAGCCTTTCCAACACTATTCTCCTAGAGAATGATCAATCCCCCGTGTCTTGTCTATACTACACTACAACGGTTAGGTACTCTGCCTAGGATGATTGTAAAACTTCTTGTGTTTACAATTATCCGCATCAAGTTTTTGGCGCCGCTGCCAGGAATAGTCTAGGTTTTGATTTCTATCTCGTTTAGGTCTACTCACTAGATTTCTGTCAAGTGAGATTTTTCTTTTTATTTTGTAGCTTTCTCGAAGTCTATATTTTCTTTGTGCCTTTGTTCGTAAAACTTTTTCATTGACTCTTCCGTTCACCATCATAGAGAACACGAATCCACCAAATTCACGACTAGATTTCTATATGAAGAAATATAATTTTAATAATATGGAGATATCAAGATGGTGGGATAAAATGATGAAAACAGGATCATATATATGTCCTAGTGAGTAACTTGAAAAAAGATACCAAGTTCATAAAACTTTTGAGGAAATCACCTTTAGGAGCTCCATCAAACCCACAAAACACCTTATTTAGTAAAACCTATGCACCATATGAGCCTTCACCTAGGATATATTCTTATAAACAACCTCCATGTTTAGGAACAACTCTTTTTAGTGAGGCCCTTATTAAAAGCAACCAAGTATACTTTAGAATTGAAGAAAACTCTTTAGCTATGAGCCATAAGTTGGATGAAATACTAGGTTTGCTTTCATCACTACCTAAGGAAATAATTGAGGAGGATTTAGCCGAACATGAGCACATTAAGCCAAAAGACCTAGTTTTTAAGAACAATGAATTTGAATCTCAAGGAACACATGATGAATCCTTTAAGCTAATTGAACATAGTAATCAAGTTATTAAGGAAGATTCTTATAAATCAAACTTAGAATTTGAAATGGCTAGAGAAGGATTTGATATACTTAGGCACATATTTGGGTTAGATTTTACCAGAACACATGACGAGCATATAGGTGATCTAGATGTGATGGAGGATAAGGCGAATAATCCATGTCCACTAAGTATTCTACAATTCCCACCATTATTTGCGGCATACACACTACCCGTGACTCACACGAAAGAAGTAGAAGAGACTATAGGAACCCCAATGGAGGTAGAACCGTTGGACCAAACACAAATAGAGGATATAGGTTTTAATACTTGTATTCATAACCTTTCTTTTAGTTCTAGGAAGTTCCTAGTGCTGATGAACCGAAGCCTCAACTAAAACCGTTACCAAATTTCCTATCCTTAAATATAAATCTAGGAGATGAAAAAGTCCCCGACCGACCCAACAACCCATATAGTCCGGGTAGTTTTAGGATAAAGGTAGTAGATCCTTTGGCCATTCACACAACTCCTTCACCTCACGTGGCATATTTTCACACTAAGGGTGTGTATCGCTACTATCACCCGTACTTAATCCTATATGTAGGGAAACCCTCCCCTTTATCTTTTAAATAAGGGTAGAGTCAGGCTCGGGACTCGAACAAAAACAAGCGCTTCTTGGGAGGCAACCCATAATTTTAATTGTTTGATGTTTTTATTTTTATTTATTTGTGTCATATATGCTTTATCATAATTGTTTAATTTTCATGTTTCGAATAATTTCTGAAAAGACTTTATTTTTTTTAGCTTCGTCTTAATTGCATATAAAAGTATTTTACAAAAAGATAAGTGTAAGGAAGTATTTGTTTCAAAGAATATTCGAACATGACAAAAATTTACAATTTATAATTAACTTATATTCTATTTTATTTGTGTGTTTATCTGAGTCAAATACTTGTATCAACTCACAATATATGTTTTGCAGAAAATTACAAGTGTTAAAAGTTATATTTTTCCAAAAAAATTGTAGGAAACAAAACGAAACAATCGGTCAGGTCATACCTGACGGCGTCAGGGTTTACACCTAACGACATCAGGCATTGTAGAAACAAATTTTTTCAGATTTTTGTTTTTCTGTTGAAACTTAATTTTAGAAAATTTTTAGAATTTTGTAAATATTTATTTGCAATAATTAAATCTTATTCGCTTTCTAGTTTAGTTTTTATTATATATAGTGTATACCGCCGATTTTATGCGAGGTTTCGTGTTGGTTTTTTTATAGATCTACAGGTTATATTGGAAGCAAGCTTATTATTGGTCAATTTTATCTTCTTGGAGGATGTGGCCGTATATCCGTTTTCAATTCATACCAAGCTAATCAGGGGAGTACTAGTTTTTTTTTTATCTCTTTTATTTTTCCCATTATCAATTTTTGGTGTTTTTTAAGAACATTAGGGACAATGTTCAATGGTGTAGGGAGGGTAAAAAAGGACACCTTAGAAACTAGTCGCACACTTGCTATTTGTTTTGTTTTTAAGTAATTGTGTAATAAACCGAAAGAAATATTTGTAAAGGTAATTTTAGCACCAAATTTAAATTTTTATGACATTTACGAGTGAAACTTTAGTCTTAATAAAGCATCTCATGGATAGGAATTATATAGCTAGCACAAAAATCCTACCACTCAAAAAATTCCACAAAAAAATGTGAGGTTCGCCTTTAGATATTTAGAAAAAAGCATTCTCCTTTAATGCTTATGAGTGTAGCGGTAGTATATAGATTCTAGAACTTATTTTAGTGATGCATTCCGAGATCGCATTCGTGTGATTAGGATTGACTAAATGATAAGAGGCATTAGGACAACCCTTGCTTTAAACATGTTCATTATAATTACGTTGGCTACATTGGTCAAGTAATTACCTCATACCTTTGCAATGTACTCATTTTCTCAAGCCTATGGTAATCTATTTTGCTATGACAGGTAGTGAGAGATATTTTTCGTTTCCATATTGTGATATTACTTTATTACACCCGAGAGATGTGAGTATCTAAACACTATTTGTGAGGTGCTAGTGTATGACCTCCGTGCTTGTCTTTGGTCTTTAGTGAAACGATTATTTGTTGTAATTACTTTTATATTAGTGTTAAATGACCCCTAACTTGTATTTTGATTAGAATAAAAGCGCATTTGCTTGAGGACAAGCAAATCTCAAGTGTAAGGGTATATGATGAGGCGAAAAATGAACCACTTTTAGGGGGTCATCTAAGCCCGGAATTGAATTTATTTGATCAAATATTACCCTAAATCGTTCCTTTTGAGATTTTAGGTACTTTGGGAGTGAAATCTGGAAAAGGGAGCAATTCGGACGTTTTTGGAGCATAAAAGTGAAGAAAACGCCAAAGACTTAATTTTCCATGCTGAGAACAGTACCTGACGGCGTCAAGAGAAAATACATGACGACGTCAAGAGTAAAAGTGGTGACGACCCAGTGCAAACCTGACGGCGTCACAACAAGGGCGTCAAGACTAAATTTTGTGACGACCTGCATAAGGGGATTACATGACGGCGTCAGACCCAGATCTAGGCAGTCCGAGGAACTATTTGGCAGCGAGATGACGGCGCCGTCACCTATCAAACTCTATATATAGTTTTCTATTTTTCATTCATTAGAGAGGAACTTGTGTGGAGAAACCTAGGGCCGAACTTTGTAAACCCTAGCTCATATTTTACAGCTTTTTCAAGGGTTTTCAACCCTTGAATCCTTTCATGTGCTATTGAGATAAGTCTTCTCTTAATTCAATCAATATGTCTATGTGTTGGTTGATTATATCTTTTACTTGTCTTGATTTCAACATGCTAGGCTAAATCTATCTTGTGTTTGCTTGGATCTAATGGAACCTAGATGTTAATTATGTGTTGATTACTTGTTAATGGTTGTATTGGATGAATGATTTCAATGTTAGGCTTAAGAAAACTGGTAGATCTCCATTGTTTAACATGCTTGAACGTCTTAGGAAACATGAACCGATGTGTACTAGGTTTTATTGGTTGTATTTAATGCATGAGTAAATTCTAATGATCCCATGTTAGGAGCTTCTTAGCCGGCTCGACATAGGAGTGAAGTAGGCGCTCATAGGATTGGGGAAGTAAGTACGCCACCCCATGAATGGTATTAAGGAATACAATCCGTCATCCACGCAACTATAACAAGTAATTAACGTGTAAGAGATATCTAGGGAGTAGTGAAATCTAAGTAAACACATTTCTCCCACATATTGCTCACAACTCTAGTTTAATATAGTTTATTTTCATTTTAGTATTTTATTTTGATTGCATCTTTAGTATTGGGTTAGTTGACTAGCAACTAATTCCGCCAAAATCCTTCAAACCTGAGATTTTTACTTGCTTTCTAAAAAAAGATAAAAATACAAAAAGAATCATCCCTCATCTCTAGACCTAGTCTTTAGGTTTTCTAATCCTAGCGACACTATTCCTAGCTGAACGATCAATCCCCCGGTACTTGTCATTATACTATACTACATCGATCAGGTACACTGTCTGGTGGGGGTTGTAAGCTTCTCGAGATCCCTCGAGAGGTAAAGCCTGGTGCAATTCCCACGTATCAGTAACGCCACTTTGTACATGTAATTAACTTAGATAATTGACTTGCCACCAGTAAAAAAATCCCTCATATCCGCAAAACCGTGTTTTCCTTACCCTTACACCTAACGTTATAACCTTTTAAAAATCCTCTTTGATAGTTTATCCTAGGTTCTTACGCCAAAGTGGTGGAGGTTTGATCCTTTATCAAGCCTATAGTAATCTATGTGCTATGACAGGTAGTGAGTGTTTTATTTTTCCATCTCCATACATGTTAATTATACAACCTATACACCCGAGAGATGAGAGAATCCAAACACTTTATGTGAGGTGCTAGTATATAATTTCCGTGCTTGTTATGGCTATTGTAGTATGAGTTATGTTGTAAATTATCTTTAAACCAATGCTAAATGCCTCTTAACTTGTAAATTGATTAGGATAAAAGCATATTTGCTTGAGGACAAGCAAATCACAAGTGTAGGGATATTTGATGAGGTGTAAAAACATGCATTTTTAAAGGGTCATTTAGCCTCTAAACTCGTACATATTTGATCATTTATTACCCTAAATTGTTTCTATTTGAGTATTAGGTACTTGGAAAGCAAATGCTAGAAATTGACGTGTTTTTTGCTCAATTGGACAAGAAAACGAAGAAAATGACCAAGTCACGGAAACGTCCCTGAAAAGGAGATGGGACAGCGTCACAAACACAACGTGACACCGTCACTTGAAGAATCACAAAGATGATCCAGTTATAAAATTAACAAGTGACGCTTCAGAGGATGGTGACGGTCTTGAGTTGACGGCGTCAAATGAAGAGTGACGGCCTTACAACACATAAGGTGACGTCACACTTGTAAAGTGACGCCGTCACAGTTGTATTCATATATATATATATATATATATATATATATATATATATATCCTAACCTATATAAAGCACAAGTTTGATTTCTAATTTTAGAAGGCAAAAATCAAAAAAAAATCCCTCAAAACTCTGAAAAAACTACACCTGGCATCTACTCTTGAAATAGAAAGATTGCAAATATTGATGAAGTAAAAATCGGAAGAAAAAGTCCAAAGCACGCTCCTTCCTCATCCCATCTCCTAACAATCTATACAATGTTTGACTCAAATTCAAATAACCTAAATTTATGATATTGTTTCAATCTTCTCTCAATCACAAACAAATCACGCTCAGCAAATCAAACCCACTATCATCAAACTAAAACCAAACACTAAATTTAAACCTAATTAATGGGATTCAAAAAAACACGCACAAAAGATCTAGCACTATCATCCACTGATCGCAGGTATCTTTTTAATTAACCTATGTTAAGGTCATTCTTATTTTAATTTTTGGTCCGATTGAATTAGATTAGGTTAACTGATCAGTTTTTTTGTGAGATCAATTGAGGATTAGTTTTGTATACATTTATGGATTTTGATTGTTAATTTTATTTGTGAAATCAATATTGACTTAATATCAAATTTTATAAAGTCACAGGAAGCATCAACAACTACAAAGCCCGGTACATTCTTGGCCAAGAATGTTTCGTTAATGTGGGAGTTGCACGGTGTTCAGGTACACCTTAATTCGATCATCAAGCGTTGTCTTTGGTTTTGAATAAATGTAATAATTTTATTTTCATTTTGGGTATGTTGAGATTAATAATGTGATTGGGAAATTAGGTGTTCTTTTGAAGTGACAATTTTTTAAGCAGTGTTGTTTTCAAAATGTGATTACGATAGATTTTGATACTTTTGGTTCACTTTTTATGGTTCACCAGGTATGTGATTTGAAGAACTGAATGCTGCATGAAGGATGTTAGATGAAATGTAATAGAGAAAGGTACTTCATTTTTTGCCATTGTGTAAGCATTTGGGTAATTGGTTCTAAAAGTATATTGGTTACTTTGTAAAACTATTATCAAATCTAGAATTACTGTATTAGGCGCCTATTCCAAATTAGGCATTCTAGAAGACCTTATCAAATCTCCCCTTATCTCATACTATCAAAACAGAAACCCCTGCTCACTCGGCATTCCAAATTAGACGCCTATTTAAATTTTATCCTATAGATTTAGGCAGGTTTTAGGTGTTTTTTATTTTTTTGCATTCGTAATATTTTTACAGCTATTTATAAGAAATATATATTTAGTGTAAAGTATAAAAGTAGGAGATTTGTGAGATAGAAATTTTGCAGGATAGAAATATATATCACACAAGAGATGCTTTTGTTAAAATAAGTTGACCGTATAATGTGATTTGCTTCCAGGTCTCCCCAATATGAATTTTTTTATAAATTTGTTGTATTTTTTTGTTATGTTCTAGACCATTTGGTCATTCAGAAATTGGATGACAATGGAATTGGAGAAGAAAGAAACGGAAAAAGCAAGTACGATTGACAAGGTAAGTTTAACAATATGCTTTTGGTGTATGATTCTAAATTTTTTATTTTAAACTCATAGAATAAACATGTCGTGTGTGCTCGGAGTTTTAATCTTATCTATTAATCAATCAAACAGTTAAGAGTTATACCTGAAAAACACCAAGTGGTGAATTATACAAGATATTCACAACATAGATTGAAAACTGACTCTGCTATAACTATGTATTTCTAACACTAGGCGAGTTAGATACGGGTTAAATTAGTGAATAATACCATGTGTATAAGAATGAGTAAAGCAGGTTATTTTCGAGTAATATTGGTTGAGCATGTTGTGTGTAGTGTACAATGACCACTAAAAAAAGATGAGCACACAAGGTTTTTGGGCGGCTGAAAACGACTCTTTTAAGTGGTTTTGGGTATGTCTACTGTTGTTTCAAACATGTTTGGTGTGCTGCAAAACTAAACTTTGAAGGGTGTTTGGGCTGCTGCAAAATGCACTTTTAAAGGGGCTTTCGGGCATGAATGTTGTTGTATTTAGGGGTGTTTGGATCTGATGCAAAACCAATTTTTTAAGGGGTTTTGGGTCTGCTACAATTTGTAATTTAAAAGAGTGTTTGGGTATGGCTACTGCAGCTTTTATGGGCGTTTGGATATGTTACGAAACTTTAATTTTAAGGGGTTTGGGTATTTAGTTTTTTTAAATGACTACGTTAATTGCTAAATTTGATTTTATTTTGGTCAGGTTCCCCAGGAGCTTCCAGAGGATGGAAGGCGATTTGCATAAATGAAATGGGTTGAAGAATCCAAAGTTGGAGATTGTGTTTGGGCCTGGTCCATCCTTATTACTGCTAAGCATTGGTTTGGGATCAGCCACACCAGGAAGCATTGGTATTATATACTGTATAAAACTTGATAATACAGTAGTTTGTTATTGGAACTTAGTTATCTTCTAATTCCATGGCATTGTGAACCGGAAGAAGTGGAACCTGTTGAGCCGTTAATGGTAAGTAAAAAATATGTTTATCAATATAATATGCTTCGCTTATATTGTATATAAATTTTTAACAATAACTGATAATGCATACAGATTGGTGATCTTGTTTGTGTGAAGCGTTCTGTCCCACAACCGAGGTACGCTTGGGGTGGTGAAACCGTTATAGTGTTAGGTTATTTTTGACCTTCATCAATTTCTGATTCTTGGAAATGTGATTAATATGAATTGCATTCAAAATACTTTCCAACGAGTTTTGCAATTTATATGCCTGACTTGGTTATCAAAACGTATGTATTAATAACAGGTTTGTACATGGTCATAGTATTATTGGATATCTACAAAAGATAGGAGTATATAGCGAGTACGAAATGTACCTACAGGTATCCTTATATCATCTCTCGCATGTTTTTTTATGTAATCGCTTTCACCAAGCCTAATTTATTACTTGCTAAAGTGCTAATGACAATGTTTTTAATGGTGGCACTTTCTGAGATGTAGAGAGTCATGGTTGTCTGGGAATCTTGATGACCTGGATCAGAGAAATGCTTATGAATACCTAAAAGGAATGGTAAAATGTCTCAAGATGCATCTTTTTGATGTTGTTAACCGATATTGTGCCATATTCGTTGATGATACATCAGGAAGTGAAGAAAACTATGATGGTGAACTTCTCTTCAGTTGGTCCATGCATCAGATTGCATCTCACCTCAAAACTCTTTAGATTATGCTCCCAAATATAACAGAAGGCGAGTCATTGTCCAATATATTGGACCAGCGCATGGTATGTGGTAGGCTTTGTGTATTTCTTGAATTATTTTTTGTTAACCTATCTATTTTATTATTGCTCTTTTGTTTTTATGTATTGAGAATAGCAATCTTATCTTCCACATAGGAGTTAAAAGTTCTTAGATATCCACAAATCTAAACAGCCTAGGTAATGTTTTCATACAAACACACTGCGCTGTTTAATGGCTACACAGTTTTTCAGTGGAAGTAGCAAAACTGTTTTTCGACATTGGATTATTATGCCTCTTGAACTTAGCAACATGTCTGCAATTTGCATGCCTCTGCTGAAGACCCTATGTTCCATCTTATTAAATCTTAAGAGACAAATATGAAGTTAAAATAGATATGGTTATAGGTTTAAGCCAATATATATATTTTCCTGAACCTAATATGAACCAGTATATGTACTTCCTCAGTATTGTGCCATGGGGCTTGGTTGGGTTGGATTGGATTTTCAGGGATTGCTTTCAACTCTGTTTGAAGAGTATTTACGGTTCATTTATCTTTTATTTGTTTCTGGTCAAAGATCACAAGGTGCACAACTCGGTTTTTTTCAGGTGTGCAAGGCTGTCCTAAACCTATTTTCAAAGAATATGAGTACAGTGGTGGAGAATTGTTTAACCGGATTGTGGTTCGGGGACTCTATACATAACGTGCTGCAGTTGAGATTATGCGAACAATAATGAAAGTTGTTTAGGTAATTTCTACCAATTTTTGCTTGACAAATCGTTAGCATTTAGTTTATTGAATTGGTACAACCGTACATGTTTAACTATAAAAAATATAAATAATGCTTCGTAAGGGCTGTTTGGATGTGCATTTTAATTGAATATGTGAACGGCTAAATGATATGACTACAACAAGTACATTACTCGAACCCTGTACTTATATCATTGTAGCCATTATGGAGTTTGGAAAAATGGCCCTCTGCTGCAACCTTTATAATGTAGAAGTTTGTTTCTTACTAAGTTATTTGTGTACGATTAGTATACTATTTGTTGTTTTCTTGAAGGCAATATAATCAGGTTGGTAACTAGCTAGCCCAAATCGCTTATAGAATTATTTCAATAACTTTAATCTCGGTGGCCCTCAATTTCAAATACGTTGGACAGTTTAGGTATTATTGACTATGTATGTGATACTATTACTAAGTTTTTATATTTGACTCTTCAAATTTCATTTTATTTTGTTTGCTCTTTACATCAAATCAATGTGTACAATTTAACCATCTCAAAAGATCCATCATTTCTAACTCTTTTTACTTAACAATATATCTTATCGTCTCTACAGGTGTTAGATTTGGCGTAATTTTTCATGGAGTCTTAAAGGAGGGTGCACAACTGCACACTACCAGTTCAAATCATTGGCTTGTGAACGCGCAATCTACAATTTATGGGACAACACCTAAGCATTATTATTCAAACCTTGACATGGTGAGAATTTGATGTTTGCGTCGACATCTTCTCAGTGAAAAGAGGTCTGTTGAATTTGACAAGGATGAGAAGCAACTTGATGCTTAACTTTCCTACAAATACATATACAGTGGTATATGTTCTGCCTACATGAGGGTAAGTTTATCTTTCTCACACAACTTGTGTTGGCAAAATCTGTATGACCAGTAAAAACACTTGAAGGTAAAGAGGTTCTGAATCCTTCAATGCTTCGATTTATTTAAGAAGCTTATTGACTTATTGTATTTTACAAAGGTACGAACACAACTCAAGTAAAATGTTAGAGAAATTATTGGCTTTTCTAGAAGGGAACTATTTGTCTGCGCTTTTCAGAAAAGTAGTTTCAGATAAGCTAAATCCAAACAACCCTTAGGGAGTTACCATGACTCCGAACCCAAGCGCTACCTAATAGAAAAATGAGAATTACAGCCGGTTTATAATCTTCAATGGGCGTACTGATGTAAGTAACTGTCGTTTATATCATTAGATTACAACTATTAACGAGTCAATTTACAAAAGACAAGATTAGTGTTACACCATTTTATTGTTCTCAATTTTTTTCAGAAATGTTAAAAAGTGATGTGAGTATGGAACTTATCTAATAGAAATGCTAGGAAGGAATCTGAGCAATGTTTAATCGATAGGTTTATGAAAGAAGAGGTGAAGATTCAAGCTTAGGAGAATCATGAAAAGAGGAAAGCTGAGTTGGAGATGAAAAGAATAAAGGTAACGGCTTGGTGTTTTTCATTTTAACAGGCTACTAACAGTTACAGGAGTATATGACCTTGATAAAAGAAAGAACCAATTTATAGGGTGTTTGGGATTGCTTATATCATGGGATCTCCAAGCAATAGTATGTCCTCTACAATTTATTGAAAACTGAACATATTGTTAGTATTATTGTCGTTACCATCATGGGACCTCAAACCATTTACACATGTTGTTTGCTACGTAGTAATAGATGAGGCTATGGAATTAAATAACTGAAAATGGTTAAATATCGGTCCATGTTACAATTGAATTAAAAATTACCTGAGTTAATTGTTTATTCTAGTAATTTTTAGAATTAGAGGCGAAAATTTTCTAGATTAACTAATGAATTGTTTGATTTGGGTTGTGTAGTATTTATAATATGTCACTTGGATAAAAAAATAAGTTAGTTGCAAAAGAAACTGTAATTAGATTGTGGTCAAGATCATAACTTTTTCTTTAAAATTGTTGTGTTGTTGTGTTAAAAAGAAATGTTGTGTTGTTCGTTATCTGTTAACTTCTATGTTCTTGAAAGATTGTTGTCGAAAACTTATAACAAAATTAATAACTTTATATTATCAATATTCATATGAATACAGGGAAATGTATATTTTTGCCTTTATGTTTAATATTTCATATTTGTGTAAATTTATTGTTCTTACATTTATGTAAAATAAAATTATGGCACTAGCCCGCCCATCGGGCTTGTCTTTGTAACGGCACAAGGCTGCAGGTATTAAGGATGGGAACTATTAATATAGAAGGACGAATTATTTCAGGTGGTAAGGTTGGAACAATTTGCGCTATACCACGGATGCTCATAAGCCCTTCTGACACAAAAATGCCTTTCAAGTTAAATAGGAGACAATATCCTATTTCTGTTTGTTTCGCTATGACCATAAACAAAAGCCAAGGTCAAACTTTGTCTCAAGTTGGCTTATTGCTACAACGCCCTGTCTTTTCACATGGTCAATTATATGTCGCTGTTTCGAGAGTTAAAAGCAAGGGAGGTCTTAAAGTGATTTGCTGTGATAGAGATGGAAACTATTCGGATGAAACAACTAATGTTGTCTACAAAGAAGTCTTACATCGCCTTTAAGCATAACAGTTTTTATTTTAATGTTATTCACAAGTTATTATCTTCACGAATTCTATTTTATTGTATTATAGATTTTTTGTCATGTTAAGTTCTTTTTAAAGTACTTTGCGTATTTTTATGTGTTTTTTCTTTAGTTTATTGTTTTTTATGATATTAATATAACGATAAATACAAAATAAAATTGTAGAGCTAGCCCGGCCATCGGCCGGGTCTTGAAACTAGTATATATATATATATATATATATATATATATATATATATATATATATATATATATATATATATATATATATATATATGATTTTCATTATAAGTGGGAAGATCTTGGAGAGACCACTTGGGGCATGAATTTGTTAGCTATTGTAAGGGTTTTTAGCCCTCAAAACTTCATGTTTTATTGAAGATAAGTTATTCAATCTTTACTCATTACAGTATGTCTATGTGTTGTGTGATTATTTGTTTATCTTCTCTTCTATTTAATATGCTAGGCTAAATTTATTAGTGTTGCTTAGGATTGAACGAAACCTAGTTATTGATTATTGATTGTCGTCTCTTGCTTAATTAGTTGTTGTCGCGTTAGGAGTTGGAAAACTAGCTAGATCTTAGGATGTCTGCTTAAATGTCCGACTAAACGCTCTACTATAGTGCAATGGTTGGTTTGTTCATTGTATTTATTACGTGAATTATGGTCGCTGACATTAAGAGTCTTAACGAGTACAATATATTCTTTCTTTGGGAAGCGTTCGCTGACATTAGGATTTTTAACGAGATCTATACATTCATAGAGTTAGGGTATTTGGCACCTCCGTACGATTGATATTTAAGGAATACAACGCTTTAATTAAAACAAGGACGTGATAATTCGACTAACCAATAAGATATAACTACGGAGTAGTAAGATTCTAAGTAAACACATTTACCTATCATACGAGCTCTTACCAATTTACACTTCCGCATATTTAGTTTAATTAGTTAATTAGTAGTTACAAAACCAAACTATTCAAACGTTGAGATTTTTACTTGCTTTCTAAAAAATATAAAAAGACCAAAAATAATCATCTTTCAACCCTTAGACTTAATTCGTCATACACTTCGAGCCTTCCCAATACTATTCCCTTAAAGAACGATCAATCCCCCGTGTCTTACCTATAATACACTACAACGGTTAGGTACTCTACGTAGGAGAATTGTAAAACTTCTTGTGTTTACATAAAAGTCATGGCCTTGAAATGGGTTCAAACTAAATTCTTCAATTGTAGCGGGTGGTTTGTATAAATTTCCGTTGCACTCTACTTTATTCGTGTCATAGTCACCCCTTGTGCACGACCCATTACCCGACACATCAAAGTTGCAACCGGTCCTACCCTAGATTCTACCACTCGTCCATGCGGATGGGGCTTCAAAAGAGATTGAATTACCTTTTGTGAGCTCGAATCCAATGGTGCTAAAATTTGATGTGCCCCAGATTCCGGGCCAAACAGTGAATTCACAATTATTAAGAAAGGTAATACCACAACTAACAAGAAGCTAGCATATATTGTGGTAAGAAGTTACAATTACAGGAAGACTTGATTAGATCAACCTTATTAATTTGAACTGAATAATTTTATATGTTATATTTCAGGTTAAATTTATCTAAAACTTGTGTTTTGGACCACATCAATAATTGTAGCGCCGAGTATATTTTATTTTGAGATAGTTGCGTGAAAGATTACCCACCTCTTATCTATTTGATTATTCATGATTTTGTTGTAGACTGGACATTTATGAAGGAAATAGAAAAAAAAGTTATCCAATTAACTTTTACTAAGTGTATGCACATATTCGATTGAGATAAGCTATAGATTGTATTTTTTTGAAAATAATTGTACTGCACTGAATGATCTCTTATACAAAGAGATGGGATCCTTTACAAAGTTTTCAAATTTAAAAAGTCTAGAAAGCCACTCACAATGTGACAAGTGTCCCCCACCCACCCTCTCATTTTTTTCTTATTAAATTCGGTTAGGGGTCATTTTGGTCATTTTAACCCGTTTTTTATATTCCACCCCAAATTTCAAACGCAAATAACTTTCAAACGACAAACTTTTACGAAAAACCGATTTCACCATAATTTTTAAAATTTAATCCCCTTTAATTTGATATAAATATTGTTAAATATTTTGAACTTTTTTTTACATGTCAAATGGTTCTTGATTTTCTTTATTTTTTTGGCATTTTTTGCCCTATTTTTAACCCTCATAAACGTCGAATCGTTAAAAACATAAAACATGAAAGTTATAGATTTTTGTTCACTGTTTACCCAAAAATTTGAATCACTCAAATTCGATGTCATATGGGTAAGATATCACACGTTAAAGATGGTGTTTTACTCATATTTGTTGTATACAAGGTGATTGATAAAATGTCTAGCTTAGATTTTTAGTGTTAAAATTGAGCTAGCACTTATTTTTGTCCCACAACGCATCATTAATCATTTCATTAATGTAAGATTCAAAAAGTGATGTTTTTTAATAGTTAATATTTTAAACTATTAAAACTGATGAACCAAATCAAACTGTTTAAAAAAAAAGCATAAAACTAAAACTGATGAACCTAACTAAAACTTAAACTATGATTGATGTACCAAACCAAAACAGTTGAAAAAAAGCATAAATCAAAAACTAATGAACCAAATCAAACATAGTGCCATCAGTTTAGTTTGGTTCATCAATCATAGTTTCAGCTTAACATGTTGGTGTTTGTTTTGTTTTGTTCATCAGTTTATTTTGGTTCATCAATCATAGTTTCAGTTTTGGTTTGGTTCATCAGTTTTGGTTTGATTCTGTTTTTCCAACAGTTTTAGTTTGGTTCATCAATCATAATTTCAATTTTGATTTGGTTCATCAGTTTTGGTTTTATGTTTTTTTTCTAAAAGTTTTTGTTTGGTTCATCAATCATATTTTCAATTTGGCTAGGTTTATCAGTTTTGGTTTTATGCTCTTTTACAAACAGTTGTGGTTTGGTTCATCAATTCATCACTTTTAATAGTTAAAAACTTTAACTATTAAAAAACATCACTTTTTTAGTCTTACATTAATAAAATGATTAATGATGCGTTGTGTGACAAAAATTAGTTCATTTAACTCAATTTTAACATTAAAAATCTAAGCTAGATATTTCATCAAACACCTTGTGTTCAACAAATATGACTAAAATGTCATCTTTAACGTGCGATATCTCACTCATATCATATCGGATTTGAGTGATTCAAATTTCTGTGTAAAGAGTGAATCAAAATCAAAGTTTTGTGTTTTAAGTATTTTATGATTCAACAATTTTTAAGGTAAAAAATAGGGTCGAAAATAGCAAAAACATCAAGAAAATTATAACCCAATGAATATGTAAAAAAAAAGGTTTCGAAATAATTAAAATATTTATACCAAATTAAAGATAATCAAATTTTAAAAATTATGGTGAAATCGGTTTTTTCTAAAACCTTGTTGTTTAAGAGATGCGCGTTTGAAATTTGAGGTGTAAAAGAAAAAACGGGTAAAAAGACCATATTACCCATGGGCGGATTTTATGTATAATTTAGAGTGGGGGGCACGTGTCATATTATGGATGTCTTTCTACACTTTTTAATTTTACCCACTTTGTAATAGATCACCAATAAAATCCTTATCCATTATCAGTTTTATTATTTTTGAATGCCTTTCTATATTAAGCAAAATTTGTAGTGCATCTTTCTTTAAAAAAAAGCAAAAACTTATAGCGCATGTTATAGACTGATCCTACAGTAAGCATTATTGTATATGAAATGATTTGCACACTCCATAAAATGATTAGGATACTCAAATTTAGGGTGCGTTTAGTATCTCACTATCGGAATGAGGCTATTACTATGAAAGTAATTAAATGTGTTTGTTTAACATGGGGGGCCCACTACTATGGTAATAAATGATATATCTAATCCATACTCCATATACATCAAGGGACCAAGGTATGGATTTTTCATAGGTGAGGGACCCACCACTACTATCAAACTCATAACCATTGTCATTCATGGCAGCATACCAAACGCACCCTTATTATGTTTGGACTTTTATACTCTCACAGTCACCCTTTCATTTTCACCTTTGGAAGTGTATAAATGGCTAAACACAATAAATTTGAGTGTTTCAATCATTTTATAGAGTGTACAAATCATCTCCCTTATTTGTATGTTTGTGTCAATCATTGCACTTATGTGTATAATATTTTTCACAATTAAGAGCTTAATTTAATTGTACAATTTGCTTGAGCCTTCTCAGTTTGCACTGTTTGTATTTCCTTTGTAAAAATGAGGCTTTTTATTTCTAAAAACAATGAAGTTGAAATGAAGTTGATGATTAGTTTTTTACTAATAAAAATGTTGTAAGGATTGTCCTTCAGCTCATTTCTCTAACCTATTCATCTATCAGAAAGACTAGACTAGCATTAATAGCTTGGTCTCTCAACAACAACAATAATCAATCACGCCAAAACGAGGTATGTGAATAGGGTGCTCCTATAGTTTCTAATCTTGTTGATTTTCGTGGGTAACTTCACCGAAATTATTCAAATACTACGGTAACTAAAAAAAATAAAAGGTTATACCATTATCACCCATATCATTTTTACCCATTCTGAAAAGAAATTCGTTTGACCCGATATCCAATAGGTATGATCCATCTATTTTTCTATTATACTACATTAAACAATAAAACTAAACAATCTAGTTACAAACTTGGTGATATATATAACATACCAAAATGAGCAATAAAACTAAACCTTACATGAGCAACAGAATGCATCCAAAATGAGAATCAAAAGCGAAAAATGACCAATGATTTTTAAGACTTTATTTTCATTTACATTATAACTTACTTTTAAGACTTAATTTCATTACTTGGATTTGTAAGTTTCAGGTTTTAGGTACGGTCACCAATGATTTTTCTTTGTTGTTTTAGGGTTAGCATTTTTCCTTAAAGATAAATATTTGAAATATAGAGTTGGATAAGATTGTTTTTTTAAGTATGGTCAAAGTTTGTTTTCACTTTCGTCTTAAAAATAGAGTCGAATGGATGATTTTTACTGCAATTAATCAAAAGTTTGTTGTGACTTCATGTTTATCAGGGTTGTATCCACATATATTTTATATTGTCGACCAATCATAATTATTCATAAATCGCATATATAATGAAAATACATTTTATTGACCAATATCCTTATAACTGTCATTAGCGAAACTCATCAATGTTTGTATGTTAAAACAAATAATTGAAAATAAGTTGAAACAAATAACTAGAGTACATAAGGGGGAAGGCTGAATATAAGGTAACAAATTTTCTCAAATTAACTAATATACGTAACATATTTATTTGTTTTAGGTCTAAGAAGCGTATAAACTTCAGCCATTAAAAGTTTGATTAAGAAAATAACTTTCATTGTAAATGATTCTGATTAGATGACTATTTTCAAACTTGATACTATCAATTAGTTATTCAGGTTAATTAGAATACCAGATGAACTGAATAACCACACTCAGTAATATTTTATTAATATTTGGTCAAGTTAGATTATTCGAACCTCGGTATTTTGACACCCCTATTTATAGAACGCATGTTGTTTATTATGAGATAGTTAAGCTAGTGGTCAATGATCATAATGAAAACATAACACTGAAAAAGCGATCGGTTAGTTGTTAAGAAATGAAAAGGGATGTGACGTTGATATAGCAACAATGATAGACGGTGGTATTCCGTAGATACATGGTTCTGTAATACTTTCATTACTTTGTCCACCGATTTCGGAATTAGTTGTTACAGGGTTTGCTACCACAAATGAACCTATCCATGTTAAAAGATGCACTATGTAATAATTGAAACTGCTTTGGTAACTAGTTTGACTATTAAATCCCATGAGTTGGAACTTGAGGATTAAGGATCTTTTTCTCCATTCAAATTTGGTCAGGTATGAAACCTAACGCTTTTCCTTAATTTACCAGCAAAATGGTATCTTTGATAACTCCTTCATCTTCTTATACCTCCAATTTAGGACCATAAAGAAAACTCGCTTTCTTTAGGATCCAGTCTTTCGGATAGAAAGAAATACGACCTCCCAAAATGATGATTGCCGTGCAGCACATTTCTCTGTCTTTAGAGCGAAGGGAATCGTAACGCAACAACGGCGTTTTGTCCTAGGTGTACAAATTTCAACGGCGTTATGCCGTTAACACCATTTCTAGGCCTTGTGCGTTGTTGTTGCGTTATGATCTGAGTTACCGGGATAACGTGCGTTGAGAGCCATGGACAAATTGCAAAAACACCCCTTGGACTTGCATTTCATGGCAATGGCTATAATTCAAAAGAAAAATAAATAAATGTGTGTTTCTGGGTTTGCGTTTGTGTGTGTAGTGTGTGTGTGCAGGTACAAGTGAAGAAGACGAGTTTTTTTTTTGGCTAACATTTAATACTAGAGGTTTGGGCTGGGCTAGAATATTGGACCAAAAGCATTTTAACTTTTTTTTAATAGTTTTTTATTATTATTATTATTATTATTATTATTATTTATTATCAACCATCACTTTTATTAACAATAAATAGGATTTTACAAGAAATTGGTGGGGAGCCGAGAAACCAACTGGGCCCCCACACCTCTAGCAATGGCGAAACCAATCCTATTAAAAATATGAACGGCAGCCCGCGCTCCAATGTCTTGAGTCGTAGAGAAACGTCGAATACGCTTTAGAAGAGTTACTGCATCTTTCTCAAGTTCTCCAAAAGAGGAGAAAGAGAAGGGGAGGAACCCATATCCGATATCCACACATTTGGCCTCATACTTGACACGTTTACGTTGTGCAGCTTCAATAACCGCTCGACCTGGCATAAAATCAATCATACCAGATTGCGTCAAAGGTGACGACCCCGTAAGATCAACACAAACATCAAACCCACCATCCCAAGAGTAAAGTAATATATCAGCTGGGCGCAAAGATCTATCCTTATCACCATAAAGCCCAATATCCACCTCCTTACGAGCTGAAATTCCGGACCGAGAGCATACATCAACAAGAACATCACGCACAATATTATGCCGATGTTTAATGCCAACAATACCCGCACAAGAAACCGCGTGATCCCCATAAATATCTCCTGTAAAAACACGAGAACAAGCTGAACACAGTACCTGAACAGTGAAAAGAGGAACACCCAGCCGATAACACAACACACAACGGTATGTCCGGGCATTCATAGTTTGACCCAATCCAGATATAGGAGTCACCCTGAGCCAATCTGAAGTATGATCCTCCTTTAGAGAGCTCCATAACGCCATCTGTCGAGGAGAAAGATGGAATGTAGATTCAACAGTTTGCGTAACCCGATCGAAATATATATCTGCCAATTTCTTCATGAGTTTGGGGGCAGCGACCTCGCTTAGGTTACTCAAAAGGTCAATATCCATATCCATATTAAAAGTACATAAAGCATCATCAAAGGAGGGACCAGCAGTTACAATACCAGAACTATGGAGAAGCTTAGTCTGTAAGCTAGCAGATTGAAGTCTAGACGCAAGAAAAGCATATTTCAAGACATCTCCTGCAGAATAAACACCAAGCCCCCCCAAAGGCAAAGGGAAAGGTGGCAAGTCTCCACTGCCAATCACCAAAACTAGGCCCAGAAGCAGTGACAATACGTTCCAATGAAGAACGAAGTGACGCATCAAAAGAAACCTGAGCACACTCAAAGACCATGGGGGAACATGTGCGCATAGAAAAATACAACTTGGAAATACCTGCACATGCACGGAGTAGCAACAACTCACATTGAGGGTCGTTAAGTTTAGCAACAGCATCCATAAGATCAATGGTTTTAGCCACCCTTTTCAAAACCAGCCTACTACCAAACTCAAAATCAACACTAACAGCCCCACCCAATAATTTAACACCATGTAAGGGGCGAGAAATATTGGGAGGGAACACACCCGCATATCTGCTTCTAGGGTCTTCCTTTGGCCAAAAGACCTCAGTTTTATCAACGTTGAGGTGTAAGCCACGACTAGGTCCATCCATCATAATCAACTCTAAAACCTTACCCACAACCAAAGTATCTCCAATAACAGTACCATCATCCAGATACCATGCTTGAAAAGAAAGGTTAAAAGAGTCTCTAATCTTACATGCCAGGGGATGTAACACTAAAGCAAAAAGAAGAGGCCCAAGCGGATCACCTTGTTGCACACCTTGATGAGACCAAAGAGTATGCTCACCATAATATAATCTGGCAGGGCTAGAGTAATAGAATTCCACCCATTGTGAAATAGCCGGAAAATGAAGCCGAACCTCGAGCAACATAACAGCCCGATCCACCATGTTGAAAGTGTTTTTAAAATCAACCAACAACATAGAAAGACCAACATCACCCCCACGATCCTCAACCAAACGATTCACTGCATGAAGAATAGCCTCCCCTCCTCCCGATACCCCAACACCAAATTGTAAATCATCTAAATAACCATCTGAAGAATGGCCAATCATAGATGCACAAACCTTGGAAACTAACCGCCTCCAAACAGTCCCAACAGCAATAGGACGGATACCCCCACCTGGTTTGACTAAGGGTGTGAGAGGAGCACTAGCAATGTACTCACCCAACTCCCTCGGGCATTTACTAGCAAGGAAAAGGTTCACCACGTGGGTGATAGATGCGATCAATTCATCAGAAATAGCCACAGCCACACCATTTAAACAATCCAAAAGGTGTTGAGAGCGCAATCCATCTCGCCCACAAGAAGTACTACGAGGGAAACCATAAAAATTACATGAAATTGGAGGGGAGTATAAACACAATATGTGCTCCCACCCCTTTTTGAATACAGAAACTAACTCGATGAAAAATAAAAGTACCACTCTTAACGTTGTTAGAGTGGCTGTTGGCAATAGTCCCGACACGTGAAATTGTATTCAAAGCTTTCACATCGAGTTCCCCAAACGTTGAAAAAGTGAAAGGGACGAACTTGTATCCATTGTTTTCATATTTGGACGCATACTTCTTCCTTTTCTTTTCCACAACATTACTCAAAGCAGCCACAGGAGCCCATGACGTCACTCCAGTCCCAGTAAACGGAGAGACCCCAGTCACATCCAGACACGCGTCCTTACCTTGGACCCAGTTGAATAATAGCATATCTGCAGGGCGTAATTCTCTCCCTTCCTCTGAAAGAAATCCCATTGGAGCCTCTTTACGAACCATAATCCCGGCTTTGGAACATATGTCAACAAGGATATCACGTACCAAATTATGCCTGAACTTAACACCCACTTCGCTAGCGCAGTGGACCGCGTGATCCCCCTCATTGGTCCATACTATGTGTATTGCAACTCGGGCATAGACTGCCTTCAGAGAACATAGGAATCGCGAGCCTGTAACATAACACAGATCGAAATTGGCGAGGATTCATCCTTTGTCCTAGACCGTCGATAGGGATGGTAAAGAGAAAGTCTTGTGCATGTGGGGCGCGGATGCTACTGAGTATAGCCACCTGCCTTGGACTTAGCGAGTACATGGAAACAAGGTCTTTCTCAATGACACCGAAATAACACTTTGCCAATGTTTTCATCAGTTGGGGGGCAGAAGCGCCCCCGGTGGCAGCGAGAAAGTCGGTGTTGCAAGTAGCGTTGAAAATATCCAAGGCATGCGAGAATGAAGGGCCATGTGTAACGATACCGGTTTTGGTAAGTATCTTCTCCTGTAGGTCATTCGTTTGCATACGAGAAGCGAGGAAGGCATATTGTATGATATCTCCCGCTGAAAGAATACCGAGACCACCAAGCTTTATTGGGAGAGTGGCAAGCCGCTACTGCCAATCACCAAAACCCGGCCATGAGGTAGTAACAATCTTCTCCAAGGATGCACGTAACGTCTGATCGAATTGAGCTTGGGCCTCTGATAAGTACAAGGGGGAACATGTTCTCAAAGCGTAAGATAATTTTGAAACTCCTGCACAATTACGCAAGAGGAGCAGTTCACACTGAGGATCATTGAGCTTGCTAATGGTCTCCATTAAAGATATGGTTTTAGAGACTCTTTTGGAAGCCAAGTCTCGATAGAAACCGTCATCCAAGCTGACAGAACCCCCTAGAAGTTTGACGCCATGGAGCGGACGAGCGATATTCATAGGGAACACACCATCTGATATACTCCTAGGATCCTCCACAGGCCAGAAGAGTTCAGTCTTATCGACATTCAAGAACAAACCACGAGCCGGGCCCTCCGTCCTGATGATGTTCAACGTCGTAGCGACCGTGAGAGTATCTCCAACAATAGTACCATCATCAAGATACCAACCCTGAAGGGCAAGCTCACAAGAGCGATTAATAGCATGAACCAAAGGGTGCAAAGCTAGGGCAAATAACAAAGGCCCCAGCGGATCCCCCTGTTGAACCCCCTGACATGACCAAAGGATAGAGTTATCATAATAAAGCCTGGCAGGGCGTGCATAACAAAACTCAACCCAAGGGGCAATGGACGGGCATCGTGCTCTAGTTTCCTGTAGTAAGACACTCCTCTTGACCAAATTGAAAGCATTCTTAAAGTCCAGCAAGAGCATAGAGTGTCCAACTTCATCACCTTTAGACTCAATAAGCCTATTCACAGAATGGAGGACGGCCTCACAACCCCCCCGGGACTCCAACCCCGAATTGGAAATCCTGCAGATAAGAATTCATGGAGTTACCAACCGACGAGGAAGCAACCTTGGACACGAGCCTTCTCCAAACCGTACCAACAGCAATAGGCCGTACACCACCACCGGGCTTGACTAAGGGGGTCAAGGGGGCACTAGCGATATATTCACCCAGTTGGATGGGGCACTTACCGCTGAGGAACATATTAACAATTCCGGTAATAGATTATTATTATTATTATTATTATTGTTTATAAATTGTTATTTGTAAATAAATTTAATAAATAAAGTGTTTAAATGTTTAATAAATGAATTTGTTGTGGGTAGAATTTGTAAATTTTTAAAAGGTGGTGTTATTGGATGTTATGAGTTCCTGGTGTTTTTGGTGTTGAAATAATGTGACGTTGACGTGACGGTGGTGTTGGTGTTATAACATGTTAACACTCCCTACACTCTTAACGTTAGAAAGACTGCTATTAACAGCTTGCTCATGTGCTATAATTTTTTGCTGATCTTACTGATTATTTTACCCATACATACGTATAAAGATATTTAAAAAACAATCACTAAAATTATACAAATACTGCAGAAAGCTATGAATCGGCACATTAATAAAAATGACTAAACAATATAGTTACAGAAGTTATACATATTACACCGAAATAAAGTACCTTACATAAGTAACAGAAACAAGCATCCAAATGAAAACATGAGTAATTAAGGCTCGTGCATTTTTTCAGGACCATATTACTATTTCTGGCCACCCTTTACTTTTTCATGAGCATGCCAAAAAAAGCGTCCAAACAAGCTAACCTTCTTTTCGTTCTTCAGTTTTTTCATGTTCCCCTCTAACACCGTCTAATAAGAAACAAACAAAAGCTTAGAAAATCTTATAATTCAAAACTAATAAGTTGACAGTCTAATATTGGTCATAGAGACAGAATTAAGTTATACCTTCATGCGCTGAAGCGCCTCAACAGATGCGTCTTGGTTGTCCTGCAGCCACTTAGTCGTGTCAACAATAGCATTTTCCATTTTCTTCAAGCTATCAGGGTGCACCTTATTCTTGATACCATATTCCTTGATCATATTCTTCATGCTGCATATGCAATCCTCTAATGCATTGTAAGCCACCACTTTCTTCTTGAATTCTTGGTCCTCAAATTTGTACTCGTTTGCATCATTTACCATCTTATCAATATCTTGCTCGGAAAGTCTTCCATTTTCATTGGTGACAGCAAGTCTCACTGTTTTACCGGTTGATAATAGCTTCGACATGACAGTGAAAATACCATCCTTGTCTATTTCAAAGGTAGTATCCATAACTGGAACTCCTTTGGGAGCAGGTGGAATTCCAGAAATTGTGAGCTTCCCCAACAAATGGTTATCTGTAGATCTTGCTCCTTTTTTTTGGGTAAAAGGTCAACGACCCGGTAAATATATTACTCCAAAAAACATTTAAGTACAACGGATATGAGTGAATCCCATATCTCAGCCCGTTACATAGGCGAAAAGCTTACATAACAAGATACTTCCTATTTTCTAGACAAGAAAACAAAACCACTACCACGTATTATTGCAAGACTCGGACAAAAATATAAACTACTTCCTACGACCTTGGAGATTAGAGCCATAAATGGCATTAAGTGCATCCAATTCACCTGGAAGATCATAAATTTGCTTCGAGTAATCATCATAGTCATCAAACTCATCTTCACGCTCATGACCACCACCAAATAGATTAGCTGATTCGTCGAACGTGTTAAGAACCTCTTCCTCATCACTATCAGAAACCACAACATCACCCACCTTGGAAAATGGGTTAGCCCTCTTAGTGACAGAGGCAGACGGAATAGGATGACCTTCATCATCCACAAGAGTAGCTTTCCCATCAATAAGTAGCTTTTCAAGTTTACTAATCTTCTCAACTATGGGAGTAGAACCAACTTCCTTAGTTCCCATTGAATCACTCACAATCGGTTCTTGTGATGTAGTACCAGTCTTAACCGACTCATCCTCATTAACTTCCATTGTACGGCCAACATCCACATCCATGTTGGTGTCAGAAGTAGGAATACCAAATGCATCCGTATCATCCATATTAAGAGCATCAAATTGGTTAGATGTAGAAATCTTCGTACCACTAGAACTAGCCACATCAGAAGTCGTCTTCTTAGTGCTACCAGCATACTTAGTCGTCTTCTTAGGCTCAGGAGGAGTCTTTTTGGGTTGATACTGAAACTGCTTACCCACAACAGGTTTAGTAAACCCCCCTTGACCCGGAATTGTAGGACCACCTTGCTTTCCTTTCTTCCTGTGATTGACAGTCTTGAAACTATCATTAACAGGCTTAGTAGACTGAACATGAGGAATAACAACTGTAGGACAATCAGTCAGAGTATGACCAAATATCTTACACTTGTCACAACGAGGTGATTGCCACTCGTATTCCACCCGTATCTTCTCAATAGTCGAACCTGAACCATCAAGTAAAGGTATCTCAACAGTGAGGCTATCCCTAAGCACCTCATCCGATCTCACTTCTATCATGCATCTAGCAAAACTACTACGGCCCCACGATTCCTTGCACATTTGGCTTGTAAAAGCATCTAACCTTTTGGGCGTGGCAATCAGTGTGGCAAGAAGACTGAGACCATCATCAGAAAACATAGCTAGGGGAACATCATGGAATTTAACCCACACCGGGATATTAGTCAAATCCTCTTTAAGTAGGTTTGTGTTCAAAGTCCATGGTTTAAGAATAATAGGAACATTTCTGATCAACCAAGGACCGTTTTCAAGCACATCATCAACACCTTTCTTCGAGTTGAATTTAAAGAAGAAGAACCCCTTAGCATTCATCATTACCTTTTGCATACCAAACTTAGCCCATGCATTGCGGACATAGTAATCAACAACCGGAAAAGCAAGGCGTTGGCCAAGAAAGTAACCGTAGAGAGTATTTTCAAACCGCGTGTTCACCTCTTCCACTACTTTCATTGGAACTGAAAGGTCAACATCAGCCTTCTTCATGCTACATTCCAACCTACGAAAGTTTGAAACATGTTTCAGAGATTCATTAGAAGTGGCACCCGCGTAAGAAACCAACTTCACTCCCGTACCATTAGTAGTATCAACCTTGTGAGCATTAGGGCCAGAAGTTACACTCCTATTCATATTCACATTTATCCCACGCGAAGGAGGAGTACTTGGAATATTAACTTTATTAGCTCCAATCTCACATTGAATTTTATTCATGGCATCATCAAAATTCTTATGCGCATTATCAATCAAGTGCTTAACAGTATCAGCACTTGTAATCCGTTCCAAGTCGTCACCATGAGATGTATCTTTCGTAAGTGGAATCGGCTCCACTTTCTGAGTACCATTCATAGAACATTTAGGTGCATCATCCTCATTCAAACTAACACTACTAGGGTTCATCATTGAGGATGGACTCAACTCACCAAAGCTAGTAGTAGCCTTATGAAGATTACCAAGTGAAACCGGCTCCACCAGGGCATGTTTGCACCCAACCAAATTATTATCAATCATACCAAATGACAAATCAACACCCTCAACATTAACTTTATCATTCCCACTAGGCTTGGACACATTAGTAGCAACTTTAGAAGCATTCAAGTTGTTAACACTAGGTATATCCTTCGAAGCAATATTCTTGTCAAAGAATCCTTTTTCCATCTCTCTTTAAACCCACAAACACACCAATTAATCAAGAACAGCAGGAAACAAACCGCGGCAAAGCATGAACAATAAATCGACTAAAGATAATGAAAACCCTAACTAAAAAGTTAGGGTTTTAGCATGAAACGCACCACTGAATCAACCTGGTCCCATTTGAATACTTGACTTTTGAATAATAAATCAATAAACAATGCAAGCATAGTATCCAAAAGCTAAAAAGAAAATCTGGTCTAATGTGATATGTAGCAATCCACCAATCGACAAGAATAATTAAATATAGAGTATATGTCGGTTGGATTGGCAATAGCAAAAACGATTGATCGAGAATAATTCAAACCACGAATGATAATTCCTACAAAAAGAATCAATTAACAAATATACAATCCACCAACCCACGTGAGATCAATGAATTGCAACAAATGTTATAATTGATCGACCAATAAGGATTTTAAGGGAATCGTTTTGCAATCGCCAATGATCGCTAAGAGAGTTTATTCTAGGGTTTTTTTACTAAGATCTTGTTTTTATTTTGTAGATCTTGCTCTTTCACCTTAATACACCTTGATCCATGCGGTGGATTGGTTGTCTTCACTTGTAGATAAAACTATGGATTTCTTCGTAGGTATTGGAGTATGGCGTGGGATCACAATACTAAATACATCTCCCTTCGTGTGTAGACCAAGTGACAAAGGTGTGACATCCAATAGACGCAAATCAAGAACAATCTTATTAACGTTACTACATAAATTTGCTGCCATAACGGCTGCACCCAAAGCTACAGACTCATCAGGGTTCACACTCTTGCATAACTCTTTGCCATCAAAAAATTCTTGAAGCATACGTTGGACTTTTGGTATCCTAGTTGAGCCACCAACAAGTATAATCTCTTCCACCCATGACTTTTCCATCTTTGAATTTTATAAACATTCTTCTAGAATCTTGATGCACTTATCGAACAAGCTCATGTTAAGCTCTTCAAATTTAGCTCGAGTAAATCTCATAGAAAAATCAATTCCCTCGTGCAAGCAATCCAATTCGATTGACGTCTGAGTAGTGCTTGTTAGAATCCTTTTTGCTTTCTCACAGGCAAATCTCAACCTCCCAATTGCCCTTTGGTTCCCAGTCAAGTCCTTATTCCATTTCCTTTTGAATTCCATAATACAATGATCCACCATTCGGTTATTGAAATCTTCACCTCCCAAATGAGTGTCACCCGTAACAGCTTTTACTTCAAAAGTACCCGCATCATCAATGGTCATCAACGAGACATCAAAGGTACCACCACCCAGATCGAAGATGAGCACATTTATCTTGCCAATAACAGTACACTTATTATCTAGACCATAAGCAATTGCAGCTGCTGTAGGCTCGCTCATGATGCGAACGACGTTCAGTCCAGCAATGCTACCTGCATCCTTAGTTGCTTGACGTTGTGAATCATTAAAATAAGCTGGTACAGTTACGACTGCATTTTCCACAACTTTTCCAAGGTATGCCTCAGCAATTTCTTTCATTTTTCCAAGAATCATTGAGGATATTTCTTCTGCCAAAAATTCCTTCTCCTGACCTTTGTAGTTGACAACAATTTTTGGTGTGTCCGAACACCCTTTAATGACCTTAAAGGGCCACAACTTCAAGTTTTCTCGCACTTTTCTATCACTGAATCTCCTTCCGATCAACCTTTTAGCATCTGAAAATGCATTGTACAAATCATAACGTTAACTTGTCACTAGTACAATGGCAACCTCCGGCGTCGACTTTTTTTAACCGTGCCGACGTCATGACGTCGGCAATATACCTTCTCGACGCCCTGTCGTCGGCAACAACTAGTCGACAGAGCCGCGTCGGCAACGTCCCTACCGACGAATAACGCCGACGACAGTGCGGGACCCACACGATTTTTGGTCAAACGAATGGGTGTGTCCGACATTTTGTTACCGACGTCACGTCGTCGGTAATGTAATAATTATTTAACGCATTAATTAGATTACCTTAATTTAGTCAACGAAAGTCAAATTTTTGTAAATTTATGCCGACGACATAGAGTCGGTACCGTTTGAAATTAGTCACCACGTTCGTTATTATGCCGACGACTTTGAGTCGGCACAGTTTGAAATAGTTAATATGTGTGTTATATTGCCGACGTCATATAGTCGGTACCGTTTGAAATTTGTTACCGTTTGCGTTATTATGTCGACGCCCTGTAGTCGGCACCGTTTGAAAATAGTTTATATCTGTATTATATTGCCGACGACATGTAGTCGGCAAGAAGTTATACTGCAGCTGCACTGCAGCCTGCGCAGCTGCCCTGCCCAGATTTTTGCCGCAAAATTATGCAGCAAAAATCTACCAATTCCAGTTTCATGTCCTGCTCTCATAACAACACATTCCAACACAAAACAATGGTTAAAACGACTATAAAGTTTATAACGGCTAAAACGGTTATATATAACCACTAAACAATTAATAAACTTTACAAAACGGCCATAAACTTTATAACACCCTCAAAATACATCATAAAGTTTACAAAACGGGTGTTATAATCGCTAAACGTAGCTACTATATCTATAAATGTTGCAATATCCTAAGTGTTCAAAGATAATAAGATTGGGGTCGTCCGGACATAGTTCCAAAGACAAAACAACACAAAATAATACCTTTACAGCCCATCGTCGTCATACAGCCCCTCGTCGTCATCCTGATCATCATCAAAACTCCCGCTGCGAGAGCCACTCTCGCTGCCAAAGCCACTCTCGCCGCCTGAGCCCTTCGCGGGAGCGCTTGCGCCGCCTCCAGCTGCATGACGAGAACCACTCTGGCTAATAAACGCCTCCCATGTTGGGTTTGTCGAGACAAAACGTGTCAACAACTCAAGCTGCTTCTCGGTTTTCTTGGCTTTCTTTCTTTCTTTCTCCTTCTCTTTCTTAGCTTCATCCACTATCGTTTTAAATTCATCAATCTTCTTCTGAGCTTCAGCAAGCTTCGTGTCAAGCTCGGACGTACCTATAAATGAAATAATCAAAATTTAAAAACGGTCATTTCAATACATAAGATTATCCAACTTTAAATACCTATAAACGAAATAATCAAAATTTAAAAACGGTCATTTCAATACATAAGATTATCCAACTTTAAATACCTATAAACGAAATAATCAAAATTTAAAAACGGTCATTTCAATACATAAGATTATCCAACTTTAAATACCTGGTGGAGCTGGAGGCGGCAAGTCTACCCGTGGCCTCTTCAAGAAGGGTACCACCTTGCCGATGCCGGGTATATGACCACGCTGCTTGCCCCCGATTACCCGAGCAAATATCTCCTCCTCCGTGAGGCACGGCTCGTCTGCCGGCATATCGGATCTAGGCTCCCGTAGTCGGACCATCTCTTCCTGTGTAGTTGAAAAAAATGAGAAAATTAATATATTAGTCGGGTTAATTACTAGATTATGTTTCAATAAATCACTAAGTGCGTGTTTGGAAAAAATAAATAAATAAATAAATAAATAACGATACTTACAAACCGAGCACGAGCCTCGTCCTACAACCAAACACCATTCTTGAAGTGGGTGTCAAGATAGGTATCGAACATGGACGGATACCGGTGGTCCTCGCTGTTCTCGAACTGTATAAATATATACACATGCATATAGGATGAAACAAATTAAAATGACTAATCAAACACCATATATATTTTATTTAGTATAAATACTTTTAATTAATATATTATTAAAATTAAATAATCTTATAAAAATAAAATGTGTCTTACATATTCGTGTCGAGATGCGGCAAATGATTTCGAACCGTGGCGGCTGAGAATCTTGTTCTTCTTTCTATTCTCTTTGTTCACAGCCGATCGTGTCTGGGCCTTCTCCGTCATGTACTGGTCGACATACGTGTTCCACTCAGCCGGCTCCAAGTTCGGAGGAGGATTTCTTCTGATCTCGTCCACTCTCGCAGCCCCACCCTTTCTCGTAAAGTAATCGCGTTTCAGTTCATATTTATTGTCACGGTATCGGGTGGCGAAATATGCTGTGAGCGCCGACCGAATGGTCTCCCACTCCTTTCTGGTGTGGTGGCGCTCCAAATCGAACATACGCTGCAATCAAATATAGTTAAAATTAATATAAAGATATAAATAAATAAAAAAATGTTAATAAATGTACACATTCAAATAATTAAATATAGAGATATAAATAAATAAACAAATTTAAATAAATATGCACATTTAAATAAATAAACACGGTAACATAACAATATATATAAAAGGAAAATGAAATAACTGACCCCGACGCTTGGAAGGAAGTTAGCCGTCAGCTCCGGTTCTATATCGTACCAGGTGTCATAGTGTAGCGGCAGCTATCGAATGAGCTCGCCGACGTAATTGCCAAACCATGCTTGGTTCGGGCCTACATGAGTGTAAGTCCCCTTATCACCAATCTCAAAGTCAATAGACTGTAGGCCACGAAGTCTCACGGCAGCCTTGAGCTTCACATTCTTATTTTCTTCGCGTGGTCGTTGCCTACCGCCATTCTGACCTCCCCTACCCCTGCCTCCCCCCTCTGGCCCGACCTCCTCGGCGGGGTCGCCCTGATCCTGCAATTGGAGTGAGTGAAAACGTCATAAAGTAACTTATATAGATATATGTATATATATATATATATATATATATATATATATATATATATATATATATATATATATATATATATATATATATATATACACATATATCTATATATATATACATAATATGTGTATATATATATATATATATATATATATATATATATATATATATATATATATATATATATATATATATATATATATATATATAATCTAGAAATTCTTACCACTAGCACGGTGCCCGCCCTCAATCTGACGGGTAGGGGAAGGTGGTGGATCATCGGCACCGTCACCACCATGACTCCGTGCAACTGCTGCTGCCATCTGTAAAAGTACAAGTTGAGTAACATATAGAAATTCGGGAACAAATTAACATAAGCATGCACACATTCAAATACATACACATTCAAAAGAAATATACACTTTTAAACAATCCATAACAATTTCATTAAAATAAGTGTCGTTTTACAAGTTACATTTTAAGATCAATCTGCACAATCAAAATCACTATCATAAACAACATTAGTCGCAACTTCAACTTCATCATCAGAATTGTTTGCGACTTCATTATCAGAATATGCTAAATCATAAGGATCGTCGTCTTCATCATCAATAAAATCATCGTCGTCATCAACAGGAATGATTGGTGGTGGTGGTGCCTCAACTAACGTTGATTCACCATCGATATTTAAGGTTCCAGGTTCCAAATCATTCAAATTAGCAGACAGTTGGAGATCGGATGAGTTGTTGCCATGTATCACATCATCATCGTCTTCTACCACGATGACATCCCAGATTGTGTTGTGATTTACTTCTTGGACGACCTTCCAATGGAGTGGTCGTCTGGTTTTTAAGACCTTCGAGAGATACCCATGGAACATTACAACAACGACGACACGGACATTTTATTTTTCCGGAACTATTCAATAACGGTTTGCAATGATGGAGGAAGGCGGCAAGACCATCAAGAAATTCTTTTGAACCACGATGATCTATACGGGTCCAACTCTTATCAATTATCATAACTGCATTTTTATGATGCAATCGGTTATTATATGCACTTAATTAATGATTACGAGTTGTTTTGTTCACCTAGCGCAACTATGGAAGGCAATCCTAACCCACTCTTTGAATGATTCGTCCCATATATGAATATGTATAACTGATTTACTATTTGAGAAAATTTCGGCAGCATTTCCCCTCAACTCCCCAAATATGTGCATTAAGATGGACATATTCGTAGGAGTAAAGGAGAAACACTATCGAAATAATCTCAAATAGTAAATCAGTTATACACATCCATATCCTAAATGAGACAAAACATTCAAAAAGCAGTCCCAAACAGGAGACTTTCCGAAATTAATTTCTAATAAATTAATTCCGGACGGGTTTTCTATAGGATGATTAACTTCGGACGGGGACTTTCCGAAATTAATCACTAAAATCCTAAAACATTCACAAAAGTCTAACAATAGCATATATTTTATGTTAAACAATTAGAATATAAACAATTATGAAATATAAGCCGAAAACAAAACAATATAAGCTGAAAACCAAACAATTAAAGTTAAACAATTATATAGTTACTAACAAACACACTCTAAAATCACACTATTTTTTTTCTTTCTTTTACTAGTTTAATATTTGCAACCTTCGGAATATCCTACTTAATACATACCTTGCTTATTTTATTTTTTTTTACTTATTTTGAAACTATTTAAGTTAAAAAGTTTCAAAATAAGCCATAAAAATTAAGCTTGTGAAACATAAGCCGAAAACCAAACAAACCATAAGCCCGTTATATAAGCCGAAAACCAAACTAACCAATATATACTAACCATATCCTACGGCTAGTTCAATACCTACGGCTAGTCCAATATATACTAACCATATCCTACGGCTAGTTATATAATATCCTACGGCTAGTTCACATTCCGCAACACTATACTAGTAACCAAACTATACATACGGCTGCAATCACTAAACTAGTAACCAAACGCTACAACAAAGCATAAATAAGAAGAAAAAAAATTAAAAAAAAGGAATACATACCGTACGTATCAGCTGTGGTCTCGGCTGTGGCTCGGCTGTGGTCTCGGCTGTGGCTCAGCTGTGGCTCGGCTGTGGTCTCGTCTTGGGCTCGGGCTATAATAAAAGAGATGCAATATATAATGGTTATATCAAAATTTAAAAAAAAAAAAAACTGTTGTCATCGACATGTCGTCGGGATACCAAAAGTTAATAAAAAAAATAAAACGAGGCTCTCACCCTGTTGTTACCCTCGGCTCTCACCCTCGGCTCTCACCTGCTGCTACTGTAACAATAATAATAACAATTTTATTAACAGAATTTAATACCAATTTTATTAACAATAATAATAACAAATTTTAATAACAACAATAATAATAACAAATTTTAATAACAATTTTAGTAACAAAATTTGCTCACCTGCTGCTGTTGCTGTGTCGGAGTGAAGAAGAAGAGAGGTGGGGAAGAAGAAGAATTAAAAAATGGAGGGGGTAGAGGAGAGAATTAAATAATGGAGGGGGTAGAGGAGGAGGTGCACAGTGGTGCGAGTGTCGGAGTGGTGGAGTGGTGTGGTGAGCTGTGGAGTATAATGTGGTTGGGGTGGAGGAGTGGTGGAGGAGTGGTGGAGGAGTGGTGGAGGTGTGGTGGAGGATTGGTGGTACAATCGCCGGCAGAGGGGGGGGGGGTTGTTTTTTTGATGGTTCGAAAATTATGAGCAATAATTTTGACCAGATCTGGTTTTGGTATTGCTTTTTATTATACCGTTGACATGTCGACGGTAATATTACAAGGATTTTTTATATTATTACTCATACCGACGACATGTCGACGGTAATATTACAATATTTTGTCGTTTGCGTTTGGCGGGACGTACAAAATTTCCACGAAATTTTGGCGGTTTTATTCCCGTCGACATGTCGACGGGAAAATAGATTTTATTAATAAAAAATGTTTATAATAAATACTTTGTAAAATTACTTTATTATAAATACTTGTATAAAATTACTTTAATATAATTAAAAAAAATTATTTATTATAAATACTTTTATAAAATATTAAAAAATAAGTTTTATAAAATTAATAAACTAAATTTATATAATTGAAAAAAATTATTTATTATAAATACTTTTATAAAATTAAAAATATATATATATTTAAAATTAATTACTTATATTATAATTAAAAAAATCATTTATTAAAATATAAAATAAAATAACGAACGAGTCAAGATGCAATGGTTATACATGATATGTAAAACGAACGAGTCGAGATGCAATGGTTATACATGATATGTAAAACGAACGAGTCGAGATGCAATGGTTATACATGATATGTTAAATGAACGAGTCGAGATGCTATGGTTATACATGAGATGTTAAACGAACGAGTCGAGATGCAATGGTTATACATGAGATGTTAAACGAACGAGTCGAGATGCTATGGTTATACATGATATGTAAAATGAACGAGTCGAGATGCAATGGTTATACATGATATGTTAAATGAACGAGTCGAGATGCTATGGTTATACATGAGATGTTAAACGAACGAGTCGAGATGCAATGGTTATACATGAGATGTTAAACGAACGAGTCGAGATGCAATGGTTATACATGATATGTTAAACAAACGAGTCGAGATGCAATGGTTATACATGAGATGTTAAACGAACGAGTCGAGATGCTATGGTTATACATGAGATGTTAAACGAACGAGTCGAGATGCAATGGTTATACATGAGATGTTAAACGAACGAGTCGAGATGCTATGGTTATACATGAGATGTTAAACGAACGAGTCGAGATGCAATGGTTATACATGAGATGTTAAACGAACGAGTCGAGATGCTATGGTATACATGAGATGTTAAACGAATGAGTCGAGATGCTATGGTTATACATGAGATGTTAAACGAACAAGTCGAGATGCTATGGTTATACATGATATGTCTCATCTCACTATATCTATCTCTCTACCTAACACCTTATCCTCACAATATAAACACACACACACATACTCATCTCACTATATCTCTCTCTCTCTAGCAGTTTCTGTTTTCTAGTGACACCAGCATTTTCCGGCCGCCGGAATCTTTTTCTGGCCACCACCTTTTATCACCTCAACTTGTAGATCGGGCCACACCGGTCACGATTCAACCACTCAACCTCACAACCACAAACATACACTGTTATCATGCTGAAGAAGATGGCAGAATTTGAAGCTTTTCCTTGTCCTTGTGAACGAGGAGACGTGGTTCTGCGAGAATCGTGTAAATCTTACTCCCGTGGTAAACTATACTATGCGTGTCCTTTCTCGCAGGTGAACAATTACATATTTTTTCTTTAAATAATTTGGTTAGTTGTTAAAAATAATAGTTTTTACTCTTTAACAGCCTGGGACGGACGACCATGGATGTAATTTTTTTTATGGAAAGAGGAACGACTCGCCAAAATGATGATCGGTTCTCTGGGAGCTTCAACATCAAGCGGTTCTGGATCTGCTCCAAAAAGGTGCTCAAACTGTCATGAAAAAAATCTTAGAATAAACTTGCTGGAGGCACAAAAACAGGTGTTGGAGGCACAAAAACAGGTGTTAGAGACAAAATTAAGGGTGCTGGAGGCAAAACTTGACATGGCAACGTATCCCAACCACGACCACGCATGTCAGTCGGATGCAATACTCCGTGACCTTGTAGGTGACATGGATAAATTTCATATGTAGTACTGTTATCATATCGTTGTTGTTGCTGTTGTTGTTGATGTTTTTGATGTTTAATAAAATGTTGTTGTTGATGTTTTTGATGTTTAATAAAATGTTGTTGTTGTGGAGCAATAATTAGAACTGAAGGAGCAATAATTATCAAACACAAAGGCAAACTGTTTATTTAAAACAAGCAAGAGTTCTTAACCACATGCATTTTCATACAGACTCAAACTAAACAACTCGACAACCAAACTAAACAACTCAACAACCAAAGGAAACAACTCAAACTAAACAACTCGACAACCAAACAAAACAACTCAAACTAAACAACTCGACAAACAAACGAAACAACTCAAACTAAACAACTCGACAACCAAACGAAACAACTCAAACTAAACAACTCGACAACTAAAACAACAGATCAAACGAAACAACCCGTTTATTTTTTTTTTGCGGCTACTTCCCGCTTTACTCGAACTCGCACCATCTTTTCCCTTCCTTGCTCTCATTTCCTTGATATGTGCAAACGTAGCTTCAAGATTTGTGATCCTATTTCCCAGATTATCAAGTTTTGTTTCCAACGTACTTTCAGCTTCGTCGTCACCTCCAACAGCAACAGCTTGAGCTTCAGCAGCATCTAGCTCGTCCATGTACTCTTTGTAGTACGGCTTTTTCCTACACCATTCGATAATCTTGTCTCTCATCCACGGTTCAGCATCCTTAAAATCACCATATTCCTCATAAACTGCATGACCAAAAGTTAACATAACTTCATTAAAGAGGAGCTCGTGTGACAAGATTTTTGAGTACTCCTCTTCAACTGTGCAACCACGCCAAGTCATGTGTGTATTGTAAGAATTGACGATTGAATTATTTGTGAGATGTGTAAAATGAGACGGAAATAATTTTGTGAAAATGTATATGTAGATGTGTAGGTAAAAAATGAGACGGGAATATATTTGTTAGCTTATATATAGCCTGAATTTTGGGAGAGATATTACCGTCGTCATGTCGTCGGCGTCGTTAAGGCGGGAAAAAACCCCGCCCAATTATTCGCTAAGGGAAAAACCAAAATTTTGACTCAAATTCTTGCCGACGTCATGTCGTCGGCGTTTTTTAACCTAGGGGCTATTAGTTATTAATCATTGGTTAATCCCACGCTAACCACAATTATATGTGTACTTATATATCACCGACGACATGACGTCGGCACGTGTTTTGGCGGTCAAATTCCCGCCTTTTTTTTCACCAGGTTTATCAAAAGTCAAACATGGTGTTATTATACCGACGACATGACGTCGGTATAATTCAAGATCAAAAATTCAACGCAGCCTTGCCTGGGTCAAGCCAGTTTTTTGTCGTTTAGCGTATGGTGCCGACGACATTGAGTCGTCGGCATTGCTGTCGTCGCCTGTTCTCCTGATTCTTGTAGTGTGTGTTTAAAAATATATTGTATACAATTATAGTCGTTGGTTAAATTTCCAACTTCAAGTATCAACATGAACACATTGTTTACAACAAATATCAAAAGACAAGCACAAAGCCACTTAAAACGAGGACTATATAAATTGCATGTTTTGTTATCTTCATATCAAGATATAATTGTATCCACTTAAATGTGGGCATTGTAATCTAATCTGAATATCTTCGAGATTATAAATTTCGTTAATTTCACCAAAGAAAACATATATTTAACGGTTATTATCAGGCTTAAGCTTACTAGTTCTAACCACTGCTATTAACCAAAAGTATAGATAATCGAACATGAACACGCATGCGAACAAAAAGCTGGTTATTATTTACTCATTAGCTAGGATAATAAGTTTGTTTATGAATACATCCATAGGTTGCGAAGCTAGCATAATTATATGTTGAAGGATGAAGCCATTCAAGGTTTAATTTTCAGGAAAAAGATACGATTACACTTATTTACGTAGTAATTGATTATTTGATGAAGGAATGTATATACGTATAATATCCTAACAACATAATGTACAATGAACATGGAGACAATTGTTTCCTTATGTAGTTTTAAAATAGATCTTAGAAACTATATAATTTTTCTTTCTAGCATAAGACCAAAAAATTAAAGGAACTGCATGCATGAAACATTAAATAAAACCTATTACTATCATTGTGGGTATTGTTAAAACTATAGATCTGATTAGAAAACACAACCACAACTCAAGATCTCACCCAGCCAACCATCTCTTGGTGAACTATTTTATTACTCAGTAAAACAAGTAGACAAGTCCTCAACTGAGTGCTTGCCAAACAAATACAAGAGAAATAGATTGTCCCCTTCAGAACGATCCAATCACCCACTACAATGCTATGAATACAATCAATCCTCACTACAAACACTCTCAATACAAGACCGATGAGGCGAAAAATGAACCACTTTTAGGGGGTCATTTAAGCCCGGAATTCAATTTATTTGATCAAATATTGCCATAAATCGTTCCTTTTGTGATTTTAGGTACTTTGGGAGTGAAATCTGGAAAAGGAAGCAATTCGGACGTTTTTGGAGCATAAAAGTGAAGAAAACGCCAAAGACTTAATTTTCCAAGCTGGGAACAGTGTGTGACGGCGTCAAGAGCATTTTCCTGACGGCGTCAAGAGTAAATTTCATGACGGCCCAGTACAGAAATGAAGAAGTCACAAGGAAGAGCGTCAAGAGTTAAATACGTGACGGCCTGGAAAAGTGTAATACATGACGGCGTTAGATGTAGATCAAGGCAGTCCGAGGATTCTTTTGGCGGCGAGATGACGGCGTCACAAGATTGTTCTTGACGCCGTCAGCCTCAATTATCTATATATAGTTTTCTAATTTTCATTCATTAGGAGGAACAAGTTTGGAGAAACCCTAAGGCCGAACCATATACGAATTTTACAGCTTTTTCAAGGGTTTTCAGCCCTTGAATGCTTACATGTGCTATTGAGATAAGTGTTCTTTTAATTCAATCAATATGTCTATGTGTTGGTTGTCTATATCTTGTGCTTGTCTTGATTCCACCATGCTAGGCTAGATTTATCTTGTGTTTGCTTAGATCTAATGAAACCTAGATGTTGATTATGTGTTGATTACTTGTTTATGGTTGTATTGGATGAATGATTTCAATGTTAGGCTTAAGAAACTGGCAGATCTCCAAATGGTAACATGCTTGAACGTCTTAGGAAACATGAACCGATGTGTACTAGGTTTTATTGGTTGTATTTAATGCATGAGTAAATTCTAATGATCCCATGTTAGGAGTTTCTTAGCCGGCTCGACATAGGAGTGAAGTAGGCACTCATAGGATTGGGGAGTTAAGTACGCCACCCCATGAATGGTATTAAGGAATACAATCCGTCATCCACGCAACTATAACAAGTAATTAACGTGTAAAAGATATCTAGGGAGTAGTGAAATCTAAGTAAACACATTTCTCCACTTATTGCTCACAACCTTAGTTTAATATAGTTTATTTTCATTTCTAGTATTTTATTTTGATTGCATCTTAGTATTGGGTTAGTTGATTAGCAACTAATTCCGCCCATATCCTTCAAAACCCGAGATTTTTACTTGCTTTCTAAAAAATATAAAAATACAAAAATAATCATCCTTCATCTCTAGAACTAATATTTAGGTTTTCTAATCCTAGCGACACTATTCCTAGCTGAACGATCAATCCCCCGGTACTTGTCACTATACTATACTACATCGATCAGGTACACTGCCTGGTGGGGGTTGTAAGCTTTTCAAGATCCCTTGAGAGGTAAAGCCTATTGCAAACCCCACGCATCAAGTTTTTGGCGCCGCTGCTGGGGAATAGTTATTGTCTAGGTTAGAATCTATTTTTATTAGGTCTACTTGCTAGATTTCATTCTAGTAAGATTTTATTTTTATTTTTTTAGGTTCTCTTTAGTCTATCTTTTCTTTGTGTCTTTGTTTGTAAAAACCTTTCCATTGACTATTCCATTAGCCATTATGGAGAACGCTAATCCACCATACTACCAACCACGAAATTCACCCACTCCAAATGACATCTTGATGTTTAAACAACATGAGGATGAACCTATCTATGATGCATGGGCTCGTTTTAAATATTTACTCGGAAAAGTCCCTCATCATAATTTCGATATGTGGTCCCAAATTGAAATATTTTACCATCGTATCGACCACTATACCAAAATGGACATTGACCATGCCGCAGATGGGGACCTTTGGGGATTAAGTGTTGATGAAGCATGAGAAACCATAGAGAATTGTACCATACTTGCCAAAAAAATGGACAACCCAACAAACGTTGTTACGGATCAATTGATAGCAAGTTTAAAGGAACAAGCAAGAAGATTGTTTGGGGATAAACCTATAGATGAGATAACTGGGCACACGGGGTGGTTTGATTTAACTACAATACGAGCTGAGCACATTGGCAATCCTAATAAGATGGAGGATAGAGTTGAAAATTTAAACCCACCAAGTACCCCACAAGTCCTACCATCATTTGAGGCATATACACCACCCGTGACTTATTCGGATGAAGTAGAAGAGACTTTAGGAACCCCAATAGAGATAGAACCTTTGAACCAAACCCAACTAGAGGATATAGGTTTGAATACTTATAATGATAACCTTACTCTTAGTTTTAGGGAAGTTCCTAGTTTTGATGAATCGGAGCCTCAACCAAAACCGTTACCTAATCTTCCATCCTTGGATGAAAATTTAAGAATTGAAATACGTTCCGATCCACCCATAAAACCATATAGTCCGGGTAGTCTTAGGACAAAGGTAGTGGACTCTAAGCCTTGTAGAGAGGAAGCCAATATAGGAGTGGAAAATGACCTTACATGCCTACATCACCTATTTATGATTGATCACAAGAAACATTATAGGTTTAAACCGGGTTTATTAGGTCAAGATGGATTCCCAACTAGGAGTCTCTTGAAGTTGATTGAAAATGATCCCTTTCTAGGAGAAAATCTTAATCCACCCATTAACCTGATTGAATTAGGTAAGGTTATGATGATAGGAGCACACCCCTTTGAGCATATAATTCATCCACCAATCTTTCCTCACGAGGCATATTTACACCCTAAGGGTGTGTATCGCTATTTCCACCCGCACTTAATCCTAAGTGTAGGGAAAACCTCCCCTATCTTCGTTAAATAAGGGTAGAGTCAGGCTCGTGACTCGAACAAAAACAAGCGCTTCTTGGGAGGCAACCCATGATTGTGTGTGATTTTTATTTCGTTTGTTTGATTGTTATTTGCTTCCGTATGCATGCTTTATTTTTATTGTTGGTAGATCATGTTTCTAAACTAAAAAGTGGAAATACTTTACTTTGTTGTTTTGGCCTGGTCTTAACTCCACCTAAAGGTATTTTTGCAAAAGATAAGTGTAAAGGGAAACCCCAAATATGTTTTTAAGAAACAAACCGATCATGATTCTCCACAATATTAAGTGAACATGTATATTCGTATTTGTTAGAGTCAAATGCTTGTATTGAGTCATAATGAAGTTTTGCAGGATTTTCTAGGAAGTAGGACCAAGTTTTTCCAGAAATTTTCTGGAAACTTAACATAAGAATTTCTGCAGGTCACTTCTGACGGCGTCATGAGTTTGCTCTTGACGGCGTCACGTGTAAAAATCTGGAAATTTTACCAGTTTTGTTTTTCTAACGGAGTCTTAAAGTTTTTGTTGAATTATTAAGTTTTATAATCTCCAGGAAATCTGCAAACTTCATTCCACAAGCATTATATCTTACTTTGTTTTCTAGGATTTAGTAACTTATGTAGATTGCCGCCGATTTTATGCGAGGTTGTCTTGTTTATTTTCTCAGGATTAACAGGTTATGTATGACAAGAAGATGATTTATATTCTGGAAGGGAAGCTGTGATTGTTCATTTTCTTGGAGGAAGATCTAACCTGGCCAACTTATTATCCATACCGAGCGAATCAGGGGAGTATTTGATTTCATTTGTTTTACTTATTTCACTTTTACATTCTTTACTTGAACATTGGGGACAATGTTCATCTTAAGTGTAAGGGGAGGGTAAAATGATGATACCTTACAGATACACTTTCGCTTGAGTTTGTTTGTTTGATAGTAGATGTGTAATAAAACTATGAGAAATACTTGTTAGTGCAATTTTAGCGCCAAATTTAAAATTTTTTACAACATTTAGGAGTGAAACTTCAGCCATAGCAAGCGTCTCATGGATAGGAGATTGTATGACTAGCACATAACCGTACTTTCAGAAATATTTTCCACCCAAATATGTGAGGTTCGCCTTTAGATTTGATAGGAAAAGCATTTACTATTAGTGCTTATGAGTGTACCGGTAGCATTTAGATTCTAGAACTTGCGTTAGTGATGCATCCCGAGACCGCTAGTGAGACTACATTCGTGTGGTAGGATTTACTACATGATAAGAGGCATTAGGATCACCCTTGTGTTAAACCCGTATCATAATTACTTGACCATTTAAGTCATATTACTTGGCTAGTTAAGTCAATTAATTTTTCCCACACCTTAGCGTTGTACTCATTTTTAGTACACGAAACCCCTAGTACACCCTTCCGAGCCTATCTTTTCGTTTCTAACTTTAAGCATTTTACTTAAAGGAAGAATTTGTTACACCCCACTTAAATGTACACCCAAATCGCCTTAGCCTTCCGTGTATGCACTCATCTTTAGTGCATTATTGTTATGTGTTAAACCCTAAGTTAACTATCTAATTGATTACATGGTTGCTAAGTCGAGTCGTATCCTTGTACATATTGTTTTGGGACGATTAGGACTCATGGGAAAAGTACTTATTTTATGGAGTAATGGGGAAGAACATCATATTATTACCCCCATATGTGCGTTAATCTTAAAAGTGCTCCAAGTGTTTTGATTATCTTAATTCGAGCCATTAAATTAGTTTATTGTAAAGTATGTAAAAATTCAAGTGTAAGGGGAATTTTCATTCCCAATGATGTATTATTTTGGATGGTAGGGTAAGAGTGTATGCAAAATAAAAAAAAAATAAAAAAAAAAAAAACGGACTACCATCCCTTTTCTTTCTATGTTTATTTTATGTTTTTGTTATTTTTGATTTATTAGCTTAAGTCGCGTCTAGTCTTGGCTTAGCAACGCCACATTGTACATGAAATTAACCAAGATTGTTAACTCGCCACCAGTAAAAACTGCCTATATCCAACAAAACCGTGTATTTCATATCCCTACACCTAGCGTTACAACCCTTTAAAAGACATCTTTGATAGTTTATCCTAGGTGCTTACGCCATGTGGTGGAGGTTTGATCCTTTCCCAAGCCTATGGTAATGTATTTTGCTATGACAGGTAGTGAGAGATGTCTTCCGTTTCCATATTGTAATTTATACTTTATTACACCCGAGAGATGTGAGTATCTGAACACTATTTGTGAGGTGCTAGTATATGACCTCCGTGCTTGTCTTTGGTCTTTAGTGGAACGATTATTTGTTGTAATTACTTTTATATTAGTGTTAAATGACCCCTAACTTGTATTTTGATTAGAATAAAAGCGCATTTGCTTGAGGACAAGCAAATCTCAAGTGTAAGGGTATATGATGAGGCGAAAAATAAACCACTTTTAGGGGGTCATTTAAGCCCGGAATTCAATTTATTTGATCAAATATTGCCCTAAATCGTTCCTTTTGTGATTTTACGTACTTTGGAAGTGAAATCTGGAAAAGGAAGCAATTCGGACGTTTTTGGAGCATAAAAGTGAAGAAAACGCCAAAGACTTAATTTTCCAAGCTGGGAACAGTGTGTGACGGCGTCAAGATCATTTTCCTGACGGCGTCAAGAGTAAATTTCATGACAGCCCAGTACAGAAATGAAGGCGTCCCAAGGAAGAGCGTCAAGAGTTAAATACGTGACGGCCTGGAAAAGTGTAATACATGACGGCGTCAGATGTAGATCAAGGCAGTCCGAGGATTCTTTTGGCGGCGAGATGACGGCGTCACAAGATTGTTCTTGACGCCGTCAGCCTCAATTATCTATATATAGTTTTCTAATTTTCATTCATTAGGAGGAACAAGTTTGGAGAAACCCAAAGGCCGAACCATATACGAATTTTACAGCTTTTTCAAGGGTTTTCAGCCCTTGAATGCTTACATGTGCTATTGAGATAAGTGTTCTTTTAATTCAATCAATATGTCTATGTGTTGGTTGTCTATATCTTGTGCTTGTCTTGATTCCACCATGCTAGGCTAGATTTATCTTGTGTTTGCTTAGATCTAATGAAACCTAGATGTTGATTATGTGTTGATTACTTGTTTATGGTTGTATTGGATGAATGATTTCAATGTTAGGCTTAAGAAACTGGCAGATCTCCAAATGGTAACATGCTTGAACGTCTTAGGAAACATGAACCGATGTGTACTAGGTTTTATTGGTTGTATTTAATGCATGAGTAAATTCTAATGATCCCATGTTAGGAGCTTCTTAACCGGCTCGACATAGGAGTGAAGTAGGCACTCATAGGATTGGGGAGTTAAGTACGCCACCCCATGAATGGTATTAAGGAATACAATCCGTCATCCACGCAACTATAACAAGTAATTAACGTGTAAAAGATATCTAGGGAGTAGTGAAATGTAAGTAAACACATTTCTCCACTTATTGCTCACAACCTTAGTTTAATATAGTTTATTTTCATTTCTAGTATTTTATTTTGATTGCATCTTAGTATTGGGTTAGTTGATTAGCAACTAATTCCGCCCATATCCTTCAAAACCCGAGATTTTTACTTGCTTTCTAAAAAATATAAAAATACAAAAATAATCATCATTCATCTCTAGAACTAGTATTTAGGTTTTCTAATCCTAGCGACACTATTCCTAGCTGAACGATCAATCCCCCGGTACTTGTCACTAAACTATACTACATCGATCAGGTACACTGCCTGGTGGGGGTTGTAAGCTTCTCAAGATCCCTTGAGAGGTAAAGCCTGGTGCAAACCCCACACATCAAAGACCTATACTACCCAATTGATCAAGATGATCAATAGATGAATATCAGAAACAAGACCACAATACTTGAGAGAGAATATCAATGACTGCGTGAGAATGTGAATGAGAGAGTTCTCCGGCTAGGGCTAGGACCCTGAGCTTATATACACCAGAGTTACACTTTAGCCCCTGAACAAACTAAAACCTGTCAACACAAGCCAAACATATAAACATTAGTCAAAGTCGTCACAATAAGTCCCTGGACTTATTGTGACCAACTATACTAAACATGAGCTTGTATAACTCACAGTATTTCAACACCCCCTCTCAAGCTCATGGCTTGAATAAATTCACCAAACCAAGTTTATCACAAAATTGTTTATGTTGATAAATACTCAACCCTTTTGTGAATATATCTGCAATATTATTAGCAGAAGCCACTTTTAAAGTTTTAATAACTCCAGAAGCAACTTTCTCCCTAACAAGATGCAAATCTATTTCAAAATGTTTTGTTTTTTCATGAAAAATAGGATTAGCAGCAGTCTGTATAGCAGAACTACTATCACAAAACAAGTTTATAGGCAACAAACCATCTACTCCAAGATCTTTAAAAACCTTAACAATCCAAACTAGCTCACAAGTAGTAGATGCAAGGCATCTATACTCAGACTCAGCAAAAGATCTAGAAATAGTTGCTTGCTTTTTACTTTTCCAAGAAATCAGATTGTTGCAAAAATAAACACAAAACCCAGAAATGGATTTCCTTGAAACAGGACATTTAGCCCAGTCTGCATCAGAAAAAGCATGCAAACTAAGCATTTTACCATACTCAAACTGAATACCTGTACCAGGAGCCTGCTTCAAATACCTCAAAACTCTAAGTGCAGCAGTAAAAAGAGAAACAAGAGGAGCATGCATATGCTGACTTAAGCAATGAACAGCATAAGATATATCAGGTCTAGTAACAGATAAATAGATGAGTTTACCAACCAATTTCTGATACTCAGTCATGTTAGACAAAAACTTGTCAGTTTCAGTTTCAACATGACTCAAAGTAATATTCTGCTGCATAGGAGTAGCAGCAGGCTTACAAGCCAACAAACCATAATCTTTTAACAAATCTAGACAATACTTCCTTTGAGAAAGACAAATACCATCTTTGTTATCAAGAACTTCAATACCCAAAAAATATTTCAAAGGACCAAGATCTTTAATCATGAATTTAGATTTCAGAAAACCTTTAAACTTCTCAATCTCATCAATATTGTTGCCAGTAATAACAATATCATCAACATAGACTAATAAGGCTAAGAAAACACCATTTTTATCCTTAGTGTATAAAGAATAATCATTAACACTTTGTTTAAAACCATTTTTAATCAAAGCAGTGGTAAGTTTTTCATTCCACTGTCTAGGAGCCTGTTTTAATCCATAAAGAGATTTGTTTAACTTACATACCCCGGTGTCATCCTTATCATAGAAACCAGGAGGCAATTGCATATAAACATCTTCATACAAATCACCATACAAGAAGGCATTATTAACATCAAGTTGAAATAAATGCCATCTATTATGAACAGACAAAGCAATTAAGCATCTCACAGTGACCATTTTCATAATAGGACTAAAAGTTTCCTCATAATCAATACCCACTCTTTGATTAAAACCTTTAGCAACAAGCCTAGCTTTATACCTATCAACCTCTCCAGAAGACTTATACTTAAGCTTCTATATCCACTTACAACCAATAGCAAACCTACCCTCAGGCAGTTCACAAACCTCATAAGTATTATTCCTATGTAAAGCTTCCATTTCAGAATTCATAGCTTCTTTCCACATAGGATTCTGTTTTGCCTCAGCAAGAGTTTTAGGCTCACAGGCTTTATTCAAAGTGGTAGAGAAACACTTATTAACTCTAGAAAGATTAGAATAAGACACATATTTTTCAAGACCATACTTCACATTACTTCCTACAACAAAATCATTAAACCTAATAGGCTGATTTCTACTTCTAGAAGACCTCCTAAGACTTGGTGGTGCTTCCATTTGAACATTTTCATCCTCACCATTAAAATTATTTTGATTATTGCCCTCAGAGGTGATAGTTTCTTCTATCTGGGTTGCCGTGGTTGCACCCCCATCACTGACTATGTTAACATAGTCTCTTGGAGGTACCATACCACTACCTTCGACATTAGAAGGGTCCCCCTCTTCATCATTGGGACTTTCAGTCCCTTGGATGTCAAAAAAGTTTAAGATATTTACTCTACTTTCATCAAAACATGGTTCTAAGTTATTAGTCATATTTCCAGAATCATTTGAAACATTTAAAGACTTCATTTTGAAAGGAAAGACAGTTTCATAAAACCTTACATCTCTTGAATAAAATGCAGACTTACTTTCTAAACCATACAATTTATAGGCCTTTTTAACAATAGAAAATCCAATTAAAACACATTTTTCAGATTAAGAACCAAATTTATCATTTGAATTTAAAACAGTAGAGTAACAAAGACACCCAAAAGATCTGATATGAGAGAGACTAGGATCCTTACCATACACTAAAAAATAAGGGGAAGCACCAGACAAGACAGAGGAGGGAAGCCTGTTAATTAAGTAAACAGCAGTTAAGACACATTCAGGCCACATATTCAAGGGAATCCCCCCTGAAACATAAGACTCCTAGCAACATTAAGAAGGTGTCTATGTTTCCTCTCAGCAATCCCATTTTGCTGAGGAGTATAGACACAAGAAGTTTGATGAATCATCCCTAGATCATTAAAAAGTGAAGACAACTGATTATTTACAAATTCTGTTCCATTGTCAGACCTTATGATCTTAACCTTTTTATTAAACTGAGTAAAGATAAGTTTTATAAAATTTGTAATATAATGACCAACCTCAGTCTTTGACTTAAGTAAATAGACCCAAACAGCCCTACTAAAGTCATCAACTATGGTTAAAAAATATTTAAAACCTTCTTTACTAACAACCCTGTAAGGACCCCAAACATCACAATGAATAAGATCCCCAATAGATTCAGTTTTATGATCACTTAAAAGAAAAGGTTCTCTAGTTTGTTTTGCCTTGTGACACACATCACAAGGAGATAGATGATTCATTCTTTTAAAACCAATTTTATTACCCAAAGAAGATAAGACTTGATCAGCAGGGTGACCAAGTCTTTGGTGCCACAACTCACAAGAAACATGACAAACAAAAACAGAATTACATATAGCAAGATTAGACTCACCATTCACAGGTTCATCAAACAAATAGAGTCCACCAGACTCACTACCAGTCCCCACAATTTTGCCCAGACTCAAATCCTGAATATAGCACTTATGCTCATCAAAACCAACAAAGAATTTACTATCTTTAATCATTTTATTGACAGATAACATACTAACATTATACTCAGGAACAACAAGAACATCAAATAAAACCACACCAGAAGTTAATCTAAGACTGCCAATGGCAGAAATCTTAGCAACAGTACCATTGGGATGACCAACAGTTAACATAAGACTAGAGATATCAACCACATTAAACATATTCTTGGTAGAATCAGTCATATGCTGATTAGCACCAGAGTCAATGACCCAACCTAAAGTGACATTGTACCTTACAGAACTAGTTTTAGCACAGAAATTTTTTTCAAAATTCAGGTTAAACATCACATTATTATTAAAGAAGGTGGGAAATCTACCTGCCATGCTAGCAGAGACATTAGCAGAGGGTTTTTCATTAATGAGACTTAAAAGTTTCATCATTTGATCATTAGTGAAAGAACCAGTCATAGATCCAGAAGAAGAGGACTGAGAGACATCTGCATTACCATTAAATCTTTTGACAGAAGCAGATTGTTTAGCCAAATTAGGGTTTCTTTTAAAACTAGGAGGATAACCATTAAGCTCAAAACACCTTTCAATAGTATGCCCAATAAGACCACAATGTTTACAAACCAGATTAGGATTAGGTCCCCTATTACCATTACCATTGTTATTATTACCTTTTCTAACAAAATTATTATTAGAATTGGAATTACTATTGGCCTTAACAACAAAAGCAGCAGGTTGGACCTTGCTACTAGAACCAGTACTAGGGTGAAGTCCTCTATGAGACTCCTCCCTAGAAATGACATTAAAGGCTTCTTTAACATCAAGTAAAGGGTCCCTAGCAAGAACATTACTCCTAATAGGTTGATAAACTTCATTTAATCCCATAAGAAATTGCATAAGTCTAATCAATTGATTTTATGTTTTAAAACAGCTTCATGAGCAGCACAAGTACAAGCAGGCAACAAAGTCAAAGTATCAAATTCTCTCCAAAGAGAATTCAACTTATGATAGTAATCAGGAACAGACAATTCACCTTGCTTAAGACAATTAACTTTATGAAGCACATTAGAAATGACAGATCCATCCATTTTATCATAAGTTTCTTCTAATTCAGTTCAAACTTCAGAAGCAAACTTAGAATAAACTTGTCCTAAGTACAACTCAGGAGACAAGGATCCAAGAATCCATCCAAGAACAATAACATTGCACCTCTCCCATTGCTTGGACAGTACAACACTAGTAGCAGGTTTAACACAAGTACCATCAACAAATCCCATTTTGTTTTTACCTTTTAAAGCAATTTTCATAGCAGTAGACCACATTTTATAGTTATCAAAACCAGTCAATTTAAAATGAACAATAAGCACATTAGAGTTGTCACTAGAATGCAAAAACAAAGGATTACCAGCATCCAAACTGCTAATCAGAACCTCAGCCATAATGAGCAAGAAGAATGCACACAAGAAAGTAACAAATAACCAGACAAATAAACCACCCTAACAACTCTAAACAACCAATCAACCACCAGACTACCAAGACTGCCCAGAAACCTATCCTCCAACGACCTAGACTCAACAAGAAAACTAAAGCTAAAAACAATAACACTAAACACACACCCAAACCAATCTGAATCACCCAGTTTCACACCTATCAGGGGGAAGAGCAGGTTTCCTTGCTTCTTACAGAAGTAGGTCAAGAAGTTACCCCCTGAGTTTGCAGTGTCACCACTAAAGTGATCAGAGGTTTCAGAGAAAGAGAACAACTTACAGAGCTTTAGAATCGCAGCGGAATGAACACAAACCAGTCACCAATAGCCTTGATTCACTTAGTCAAGACTAAAGATAACCAAAAACCAAGCCAGAAATCACCACAGATCTCCAAGAATCAAGATCCCCAAATTTTCAAATTAGGGTTTTCAAGAAACCCTAACTGAAAATCAAGAACCACCAAGAACCGTTAAGAGAATTAACGATTCAACCAGCGGCCGTCAAGAAAATACCACCAACTGAGCCCAATTACAAACTAATCAAGAAACCCCCAAATATGACCAAACCCTAGAAACCCTAAAGAATATCAAGAGCTAACGGAGATCAAACCCGTAGCTCTGATACCATGTTAAAACTATAGATCTGATCAGAAAACACAACCACAACTCAAGATCTCACCCAGCCAACCACCCCTTGGTGAACTATTTTATTACTCAGTAAAACAAGTAGACAAGTCCTCAACTGAGTGCTTGCCAAACAAATACAAGAGAAATAGATTGTCCCCTTCAGAAGGATCCAATCACCCACTACAATGCTATGAATACAATCAATCCTCACTACAAACCCTCTCAATACAAGACCTATACTACCCAATTGATCAAGATGATCAATAGATGAATATCAGAAACAAGACCACAATACTTGAGAGAGAATATCAATGACTGCGTGAGAATGAGAATGAGAGAGTTCTCCGGCTAGGGCTAGGACCCTGAGCTTATATACACCAGAGTTACACTTTAGCCCATGAACAAACTAAAACATGTCAACACAAGCCAAACATATAAACATTAGTCAAAGTTGTCACAATAAGTCCCTGGACTTATTATGACCAACTATACTAAACATGAGCTTGTATAACTCACAGTATTTCAACAGGTATCAACGTGTTACAACTTTTAATTACAACAAAAAAAATAATCCAAGACTGACTAACCAAAGATGGTGTTAGCAGGGTACATTGCTAGTTGATTTGCGGCACCTAATTCACCGGTAAGACGTTCATCGTCAACAAAAGCAACGGTTGAAGGTGTTGTTCGGTTGCCTTGATCGTTAGGTATGATTTCAATCCTGTCATTCTTCCAAACAGCAACACACGAGTATGTAGTTCCAAGGTCAATGCCTATTGCTGGAGCGTTATTGTTTCCTTTACTATTCATTATAACTTACTTTTAAGACTTAATTTTCATAATTCGGATTTGTATGTTTCAGGTTTCATGTACGGTCACCAATTGTTTTTCTTGTTGTTTTAGGGTTAGCATTTTTTCCTTAAAGATAAATATTTGAAGGCTTTGAAATATAGAGTTGGATAAGACTGTCTTTTAAGTATGGTCAAAGTTTGCTTTCACTTTAGTCTTAAAAATAGAGTCGAATAGATGATTTTTACTGCAATTAATCAAAAGTTTGTTGTGACTTCATGTTTATCAGGTTGTATCCAAATATATTTTCTGAATTATTCATAAATCACATATATAATGAAAATACATTATATTGACCAATATCCTTATAGGTGTCGTTAGAGAAACTCATCAATGTTTGTATGTTAAAACAAATAGGGACCAGAGCCGGCTTTGAAGGTGTGCAAGGTGAGCGACCGCTCAGGGCCTCAAAATTTTAAGAGACCCCAAAATTTGTCCCGTTAATAATTATATGCATGTGTCGACATATTTTTAACAAATAAAAGAGTATTTAGATGGTAAAATATCTTAAATGAGTAATATGTTAGAACGTTTTGATAACTAATTGCATTATACCTTATAAATTGTGACACTTTATATATAACATTACTTATCGAAAGGCCTCATTATATAATTTCGTACAGGGCACTCAAAAATTTCACCAATTCATGGGACGGCTCTGATAGGGACCCAAACAAATAATTGAAAATAAGTTGAAACAAATAACTATAGTACGTAAGGGGAAGGCTGAATATACGTAACAAATTTTTCTCAAATTAACCAATATACGTAACATACTTATTTGTTTTAGGTCTAAGAAGCGTATAAACTTCGGCCATTAAAAGTTTGATTAAGAAAATAACCTTCATTGTAAATGATTCTGATTAGATGACTATTTTCAAACTTGATACTATTAATTAGTTATTCGAGTTAATTAGAATACCTGATGAACTGAATAACCACACTCAGTAATATTTGTATTAAGATTTGGTCAATTTAGATTATTCGAACCTCGGTATTTTTTGGCACCCTGATTATAGAATGCATGTTGTTCATTATGAGATAGTTAAACTAGTGGTCAATGATCACAATGAAAACATTACATTGAAAAAGTGATCGTGCAGTTGTTAAGAATGAAAAGGGATGCGACGTAGCAACAATGATAGACAGTGGTATGCCGTAGATGCATGGTTCTCTAATACTTTCGTTGCTTTGTCCACTGATTTCGGAGTTAGTTGTTACAGGGTTTGCTACCACAAATGAACCTATCCAGGTTACAATATACAAAAGATGCACTATGTAATAATTGAAACTGCTTTGGTAACTAGTTTGACTATTAAATCCCATGAGTTGGAACTTGAGGATTAAGGATCTTTTTCTCCATTCAAATTTGGTCAGGTATGAAAACTTAATGTTTTTCTTTAAATGACCAGCAAAATTGTATCTTTGATAACTCCATCTTCTTATACCTACAATATCCAGTCTTCTGTCATTTATTTCGGATAGAAAGAAATACAACCTCCCGAAATGACGATTGCCATGCAGCACTTTTTTCTGATTTTAACATTAGAAAAACTGGCATTAACAGCATTCTCATGTGCTGCTTTTTTTTTTTTTTCTTTTCTTATTATTATTATTATTTTTTTTTTTTTCCTGTTCTGATCTTCTTGATTAGTTTTACCCATATATATGTATAAAGATATTTAAAAAACATTCACTAAAATTATACAAATACTGAAGAAAGTTAATTATTAAGAAAGGTTAGCTTGTTTGGACGCTTTTTTCGGCATGATCGTAAAAAAGTAAAGGGCAACTAGAAATAGTATTATGGTCCTGAAAAAATGCATGAGCCTTGATTACTCATGTTTTGATTTTGATCTTAATTACTCATGTTATATATACTTTGGTATAATATGCATATATTAACAACTCTGTAACTATATTGTTTAGTCATATTGATTAATGTGCCTATTCATAATTGATTGTCATTAAAGATACATCAAAAGTACCACCACCGAGATCAAAGATGAGCACGTTTATCTTGCCACTGATAGCAGACTTATTGTCCAGACCATAAGCAATTGCAGCTGCTGTGGGCTCGTTGATCAGGCGAACGATGTTTAATTTAAACCAGAAATGGTACATGCATCCTTAGTTGCTTGACGTTGTGAATCATTAAAATAAGCTGGTACAGTTACGACTGCATTCTTCACATCTTTTCCTAGGTACACCTCATCAGTTTCTTTCATTTTTCCAAAAATCATTGAGGAAATTTCTTCAGCAAAAAACTCAGTCTCCTTACCTTCGTAGGAAACAACAATTTTTGGTGTGTCCAAAGGCCCTTCTATGACCTTAAACGGCCACAACTTCATGTTTTCTTGAACTTTGCAATCACTGATCGAATCTCCTTCCGATCAACCTTTTAGCATCTGAAAATGTATTGTACGTAAGCATATACCCTAGACCACATATTTCACTTTATGGGACTCATAGCACAATGTGGCAGGATACACACATAAACAAAACTAGTTAAATAGTGTACAAGAAAGACTGTCATTGGTATTCATTGGGAAAATGAGAACACATCTTCATGAACAAATTGCAAAAGACAAGCACAAGGCCACTTTAACCGAGGACATGTTTTGCATATTTTGTTGCCTTCATGTCCAGTTGTGAAATTAAATTGTTATCTACTAGTACATAATATAGTTGTATCCAATTAAATGAAACATGGCTCAAAGTTCTAAAATGGTGGAACCTTTAAAGCTTATTAGTTCTAGGTCTCCTAGCTTGATGCATGGCAATTCTTCCAACAATCCTGGACTCTCTCTTTGCAAAGAGTGCGGACTTTGGAGATTTAGAAACGAGTGTGTGTTCGATTACAAAAGACCCACAGACCGGATTTTCAACGATGTAAATTGGTTCCTTCCTTTTACATGGATCTTTGGGCCTAAGGAATTCTTTTGTTCTTGGGTAGAGTAGCTCTCAAACCAGCACAACACCCTCTCACCCTCCTTGTAATTTGATTTTCTAAAATCTTACTAGCGTATAGCGATAAAAAAAAAAATTACTTAGATGAGGGCATTGTGATATATCTTAATCTGAATGCCTTGCAGTATATTATTTATTGCCAATGAAAATTTTTATGTAATAGTTGTTATCAACCTAGCGAACTGATCCTAGCCTTATTCTATTATTAACCAAAAACATATTCGAACACAATCACAAATGCGAACAACAAGATCAGTTGAAGGCATATTCAAACCCAAAAAAGTGCAAATTCAGAATTACAAAACATCCATAGGTTGGGGAAGCAGAAATAAATATTTTAAGGATGAAGCAGGCATCAGATTTTTCAAGAAAGATATAGTTACACTTATTTAACTAATTATTTTATTAAGAAAATATATATGTATACACTACTATGCTAACAGACTATTGTTCAATGTTGTTGCAGGAATGCAGTTTCCTTTTTGTAGTGAAAGATCAAAAAAATAATAATAAAATAAAAAATGATAATAATAATAATAAAAAAATAAAAAATTGCATGCATGCAGCATTGAATATAAACTAGAAACAAAATAACCAAGTAGATTTACTAACCAAATATGGTGTTAGCGGGGTTCATTACTAGTTGATTCGCGGCACCTTCACCGATGAGACGTTCATCATCAGAAAAAGAAACAATGGAAGGTGTGGTTCGGTTGCCTTGATCATTATCTATGATTTCGATACGATCATTTTTCCAAACAGCAACACATGAATATGTTGTTCCAAGGTCAATGCCTATTGGACCCTTATTGTTTCTTTTAACTTTCATTGTATTAGTACTTACTTTTGAAATCGATATATCTAAAGTTCTTTTATTCGGATTTGTTAGTTTAATTTAGTTTTGAGCAATGATAGAGAGACCTAATATGCATGCCTAAAGTCATGCCTAATCCATTTACTTACCATGACTATTATATATGTAGCCAACTATTTCTTATTGTTTTAGGATAAGGATGTTTCAAAAAATAATAACGAATTAAAGATAAAACACTTGAAACAGATAATTTGATAAGATTGCTTTTTTACATATGGTCAACGTTTGTTTTCAGCTTTTCTTAAATAATCTATACTACTCCGTAGAAAACAAAATTTTTTAAAACTAAAAAATTGTATTTTAAAATACATCAAGAGAAGATACAAAATTGAAAATCTATTTTTCTATTTACCGATGATAGATTTCAATTTTGAAATAGAGCCTTCTAATTGGCGAATAAAAGTTAAAGTTAGCTTCAATTTCATCAAACTCATTTAAATTTTCATTTAACAAAGTAAATACGTATAAAAGCATCTACGTCGATTTTATTGAAAAACAACTAAAAAAAGAAGAGGGTAATTAATAAAACTTAGTTAAAATTTTAAAAAATTATAAGAATTTAAGTAAAATTATCAATTTTTATGTTTTTGTAACTATAAATTTAATGAATACGTCTTACACTTTAAATTAATTAAAAAAAAAGGCGCATATACATTTTTGTTATGAATAAATATTATGATCATTATATATTAAACTAATGTATACGCACCGAAATATAGATCTCATAATGAAAGCACAAGTTACCGATATGAAAATAAATACACGTACGAGATTGTACATTTACGAACAACTCATGTTATTCCTCTTTATGAGATTAAGTACAAAGATTTGCATACATATAGCAATGACGCACGTAATTTCTCTTTAAAGCTAAATTAAGGATCTGCAGAACAACATATTTCTCAAGTGTCATTACACGTTATTAAACACCTATAGTGTCTAGAACATGATATTAATAATTAAATTTAAAAACATCAATCTTAATACCATTTCAATTAGAGCACCAGGTGTCGTAACATGTCAAAACACACTTTTTGGTGTCACGTCATGCCACATCAGCTTTAACACAAACCTGGATGACGTGATCGAGTTAGCTAATTGAGTTCCCTTAAATACAAGATCTTTGGAGTTCTTTGATACGATTATCCGAACCACACTTTAGGTCCTTTTGGCGATTTAGAAATGGCTCGGCCTTTGCAACCAAACAACCCAATAAAGAGCTAACGTTGAATGATGTGAAATTATTTTCATATGGTTGGATTTCTAGTCAAAGGAAAAAAGTTGTTTTAAATCGGATAGAGTAGTTTTGTAATCCTTATTGCACCGTACCCTATCCACCTTATTGTAATCTCGCAATCTAGCTCCTAGCTTCTTGCTAATTGTCTTTTTATGTAACTCCCATTCTATGTTAAAAAAAAAATGTAACCGGCGCTAAATATTGGAATCTTGATCAAATTTCGTTTGTGCAGAGTTGTACGGTTGTACCTTTCTCGTGTTTCTCTTTATGCATGCCAAAATGGAACAAGTCGTTTTTTTAATTATGTGTACATAGTAATCAATCAAATTTCATTAGATGCTAAAAGTCGAAATCTTAATCAAACTTCACAAGATGTAAAGGTTTGTAGTCTTGTACATCACATCAAAATCTTTAGCTTCTACCGGAGCATTGTCCACTCCCCAAAAATAAAAGTACAGCAAGATAGTTTTAAGAGTAAACTCAACAAAAAATACTGTATGCATTTTATATTACTAGACGAGTACCCGTGCATAGCAACGGAATTTTATAGCGGCATTGATACGACCCGGTTAGGGGTTGTATCGGGATAAGGCACCACTTCAAGCGTGTGCTGGCTCCGTCAGAAAATAGAAGAGAAGAACTAGAGATTTGTTTATTAACTTTTGATTGATTTATTCATAATAATGATTCGGTATATATAACCGAATAACCCTAGCTTGTAAAACAAGCCAAACATAAAGATATATCTAAACATGACACTTTCCTAATACGACACAAAGACATATATCCTAAATAAATATAAAATGACATAAAGCTCGGGGCGTATCAGGCATTTAATTATAATGATATTTTGGTTAAGTGGTTTGTGTAACGTTTTGTTTAACCAAAATATCACTATTACTATCTGCCGCTATAAAATTTCGTTTCTATGTACGGCTACTCATCTAGTATTTAAAAGTTTATTTTTATATACGTGTGTATTCATTCTTAAGTTGACAAAACAATTTTACATTTTTACAAGGTTTTGAAACCCGGGTCGACCCGGCCGGGTTAACCGGTTCGATCGGTTCCGGCCGAAAAAACGGGTCAAAACAACCCGGGTTTCTAAAACCGGGTTAACCGGTGTGACCCGCCGGGTTTTGAGTGACCCGGGTCAACCCGGTTCTCGAAACCCGGCCGGGTTTCATTTTTTCAAAAAAATTTAATAAAAACCCGGGTTGACCCGGAGGTCGAACCGGTTGACCCGGTCAAAAAAATAAAATAATAATAAATTGAAAACCGGGTTGACCTGACGGTCGAACCGGTGACTCGACCGGGTCGATTTCAAACCCGGTTTTCAAAACATTGCATTTTTATGTTTTCATTTATTAATTATTCATTTAACTTTCCATGTTTTTAAGTTGACAAAAAAATTGAATGTGTAATGTAAGTTTCCATGTTTTCATTTAAGTTTTGATTAAGTTTTAAATGAGATGTATTAAGGAGTGTTAAATGCATTAATTAAGGGTAATTTAAGCAAAACATTAATCTAAGTTTTTCACTTTTCACTTCTTGACTTTTTGACCATTTACTCTTTATAAATAGTATAGATTTTACTTTTGTACTAGAGTTAGCAACTGTCAACAAATGGCAACTTTATGCTACATATATAGGTAACAAGCACTAGAGTTATGAGACTTTGATATGTCAAAGACTAGTGCCAATTTTTTAGGCAAAGAGTAAACATGAACTTGTTCAAAGCATATTTTGTTCAACAAAGGTCACTAATCTTCTTGAGAAATTAAGGCATACAGCTCCTTTGCCATCCAAGTTGCTTCACAAAGGTCCTTTAGAGGTGTAGTAATCTCATTTGCTATTGTCATCAATAGCTCTCTGCATTCTGTAGAAAAAAGAGTTTGAAATTGATCATTTAATTGCATAACTATGTTGAGTAAGAAATCTGATTCACATTGTAAAAAGATTTTTTCAGATAATTATAATTAGATCAAATTGTTTCTCATAAAGACTATTATTCTTCAATGGTTCAAATCTTTAATAGATGTATGCTTTAGTTACAAAATCATCACAATCTTGGCAATGCTTATGCAAGAAGCATTTATCAAAACTAGAAGGGTACCCGCGCAATGCGGCGGCGGGTACCCAGTGACTGTTTGTGGCGAGCAAATATTTTTTATTTTTAACCTTCCTTATTTAGTATTGTTTCAAATACTTTAAAACGTAGTAGATATATGTTTTTTAAAATTAAAACATTTAAATTATTAATAGTGTAATGTGTGTTTAGAAGCTGACATAAAACTGTGTTAGTTTGTGAGTTAGTTTGTAGGCTTTATATATATGAAATATGCATTAAAAGGTAGTTAATAGGGTTGTTATATCACATTGATTAAATGGACTATTGCAAGTTAATGAGGTTCATAAATATTAATGGCTCTTACAATTAAAGAAATTAAAATTCATAATGTAACTTAACTCCTATTCAAATATATGTGTTAGTTTGAAATCCTTCTAATTAAAGAAATGTTTTTGGTCTTATTTTTTTAAGACTTCCTTTTTAGGAATGGCCTAAATGCATTATAATGTAGTTAAGAAAAGGGAACGAGTCAAACGGTTTGATTATCAACTGAAATGCTTTTTCAGATGCATACAAGCTCCATTTAAAATTTTAAAAAAATAATAATAATAAATAAAAAAATAAAAAATAAAATAAATCGAAAGCACCCTTACTAACTACCTGTTAGCCAACCCGCCCATTTTGTCACCCCTATTTTTATCAAATATATACATTGGGAACCCATTAGTTGAATAGTTTACAAGTGCTTATCATAGAGCGATTAGGTCTCCTAACCATCCTACTTGGGTTATCACTGCAAGTTAACCATCATCATCTAGCAAAATCTAAAGTCGAACCTTTATATTCTTGTATGATAGAGATGGAAACCGTAAGAATTCGAGAGAGAAAAATGCCAACCTGGAATTCTACTGAAATGTAGCAGAGACATAGCTGCAAGAATTTTGTGCTCTAAACTTTCGCCATCTTTAAGGTTTTCTTTTAGTTGATTGATGACGATTGAGAATACTGAGACTTGAGATTTACAACTATGTAAAGAAGCAAGTGTAGAACTCAACCATGCCATTGTTGTCAAGCAGACCCGAGTAATTTCTCTATCTCCAGACTTTAAGCATCTCGAAATTGAATAAAGAAATGCTTTCTTCCGATCACCAAGAAGTGACGCTGAGATCTTCATCAGCCAGTCGTTAACAGCCACCTCCTCCTCCTTGCTCTCGTGTATAATGTTTGAATTCTACACAATTTAACGATAATAATAGTTATTCAAATATATATTGTGTCATAATTACTATGCAAACCAATTTCGACACAAACAGATTTGCTAGAGAATCAGAAGCAGAATCCTTTTATCCAAACATGCTTACCGAAAAAATATTATCCTTCATTGGTACTTCATCTTCTTGGACCTCCAACTCGGGACCATCAAGGAAACCGGCTTTCTTTAGAATCCAATCTTCTGTCATTACCATCCCACAAAAAGAAATACGTCCTCCCAATATAAGAAGTGCTCTATGGCAACTAACTCGAACCTTTTCATCTAAAAGACTTGAATCAAGAGCGAGAGAGATGGTATCAATGGCTTGTTCTCTATATGTGTTATATTTTTGTTGATCTACCATAAGATCCAAGTGTAAAAGGAGCACAGCAACCAAAGGTCTTTGAGCAGGTGAACAACTCTGGAGATAAACCAGTAAAATGTGCATTGAGCTCAGAATACTTTCCTTCTGTACGCCATCTACGAAAAACTGGAAATCCTTTCTCCTGGAAAATAAGAATTAATATAAATGATTTCTTTAGAAGATTAATAAAACAGCGATAATTGCATAAAAGAGGTAACCAACGCAGGTGTGACATCTGATGTTCTATTTCAGGTAGTGAATTTACTTTAGACCATGAAATTTTTGAAACCGGTATAAAATGATTATGTGGCAGCTCACATTTTGGTAAGTTTTGACCATGTTCATTTCTTCTTAAGTGGTGCCCATAACGTATTTTTGGCAATCTGCTCATAGGCGTATGTCGATAGAAAAATAAAGGATTGACATACCTGTTAAGACAAACCAGTTCAAATAGCAGCAACACAGCATTCGCAATCGACTTTGCCTCCTTGCAGTGAAGTAGCTCAAATACACAATCTTTATCAATGCTTCTAGTGACATTTATTCGACAACTAGAGTCAGCTTTAATACAGCATAACAACAACGCTGCCACACGAGTCTTCTCATCCCAATCTCCATGAGCAAATCTTTTAAGAAGAAAATGTAAACCGCCAAATGCAAGTAGGTGTTTGCCGATTCTTTTATCTTCCTCTTCACCAAAAACAGTAAGTAGTTGCTCTAATATGAAAATAGCTTCTTCGTCTTTAAACTTTTGTTCCCACGGGCTTCCTGCCAACTGGCAAGCAGAAGCTAATATATTCCTACAGTGCTCTGCTTTCCATCCATCAATTACACGAGTCAAAATAATGTTAGTGTGTGGCACGTATTGGTGTTCCAGGATTTCTCCGGTTACAGGACAAGTTTTGTTGCCCTTACTGAACCATTCTGCAATAGCTACTTGCTCATACGTTTGACCGTTCTCTAAAGTCACGGGATCCTTGAAAAGCAATCCAGTTAGAGGGCATACATAATCATGAGGGATATCACACGAAAATCGTCCTTTCCCTCCACCAATAGGACTCGTTTCAATTTGCTACATTTCCAAGAACATAAGCATAATGTTAAGTTTATGAAAAAAGGAATAGTACTATACAAAATAGTGTTAGTACATTTACCGGATGTGCATCAGAAGTTTCAATAACAGCAATTGATCCCTCGTCTCGTTGCTGTTCAAACACAGATTTTGCTAGCGTCTTGAGAGTAAGTTCATTGACTTTACCAATTGGAAGTGGTTGTAACAAGTTGGCGCCCGTCAGACGTTCCTGAGGCAGAATGGCAGTTCTAAACTTTACCAATTCATTTGCTCTATGCAATTCCAGAGCTTCTCGGGCTACTAGTCCATCCTGCTATATTGGAGTTTATTTAAATGAACATATGCATCACTTTTCAAGTCTATATGTACATTAAATGGTAGTGAGTGTAAGATAAAAAAAGGTTTGACACTCACCTGATGTGATTCACCATATTGTTTGATATGAAAATCTATATAGTCATTTTCTTCCAACGATTGTTTCGAGTGTGTCACTGTCATTTTATCTTCAACCAAAGACTCGTCAAAGCTTTTTCTACTATCATCCAATCTCTGTACAGTTTGACAATTGCTGCACGCAGAATCACTTGACTTCTTGCTCACTATATGCAGAGGCGTAAACGCATTGGCTGGAGTACTGAAATCTAAGGAGTGTCCAAATGAACCAAAAGACTGCCCAAACGACCCTCCTTGCTGGATTCCTTTAAATGAAACCAGAGGAACATTGATGGTAGGAATAGTGGGTGCTTCGACACCATCTGTGAGCCAATTCTTGTAATACAATGCAAATTCGTAGGTACCAACATCTACAATCTCGTCATATAATTTCTTAACTTTCTTTAGCTTCCTCGTGTTACCTGCATCATCTGCAAGGGAATCAACTTCTTGATTATACCACTCATCCAAATGCAATAAATGAGGGTTAAAAATATTTTCCCAAAGTTCAGGAGCCAGCTTTGTGCGCGCGGAGAATGGAGAATCAATAAAAACTTGCAAAAGATGTCGGGCTGCTATCCGTTCTTTCTTTTGTATATGGTATATCACACTTAAGTAAAGATGACCACAGGCTGATAAAATGGAATTAGATATCCCATTTGTAAATCCATCTTTCATATCATTAGCACTTAAACCCGTGATCACACTAAGCAGCAAAGCAGCTTTCTTCAGCTCTTTTGCATCGGCAAGCTCGTCTGCGGCTCTTTCAACTATTTTTATGGCTTCTTTTAGGTTGGATATCACTTTGCTCTCGGTAAAATCGAACAAATCAAGACAATTGCGATGAAGTGATGTCCGGACATCTTGGTCTTTGATAAAACGCTTAGTATGATCGCTTAATATAGATATAATGGCTTTGATGGCAAGTTTATCAAGAGCAAGTTGAGAGCCAGACTGGTCCACACTAACAGGTTCACGAACCCTGCTATCTTGTTTGTCCCCCTTGCTCTGTGTAATACTTGATCTGCTAGACGACGAGCCAGTTTGTTTAACGATTTTCTGATAATTTCCACTTGAACCGTTTAGATGGGCATCTCTATACCTTCTTTTTTCTTGCAATCCATCAATGACTATCCCATCGATAGAAGATTGTTTAGAAGACTCCGTGGATCTAACACCCTGCATATCTTCAGAGCTTCTTCTAGCATGCCTCTCCCTAGTATCACTTTTTAACCGTCCGACAACATCAATCGATCGCCTACCCTTAACTCTATCACTCACTGGAGACTCTGCACTTAAATCATAGCGATTAGCATCCGAATACGCCCTTTCAGTTTTTCTTACACGACCCACTTTGTTTTCATCTCGAGTTGGGTAAATTGGTATTCTTTTCGACAGAATTCCAGTGGAAGCTCTAGTTATCGTCTTCGATTTCCTTCCCTTAAAACCCTCATCCACAAGAAGATCTTCCAACGACATTGCCATTTTGTCGTCTTCAAACAGTTCTTACTATAATATTTACAAAACAAAGAGTTCTAAATTAATTTCATCACTTAAAAAACATGACTACATAAGGCCATAAGGGTATGCGTCTATTAACATTCTTAGGGGGTGTTTGGGATTGCTTATGCTTCTGCTTAAAAATAAGCTATCTGGAAATGGTGTTTGGATTTGCTTATTTTGTAAAAAATGTAAAAATACTAAAAAAACATAATTATTTTTTGAAAAGTTTTGATAAAATTTATTTATAAAGTTTTGTTAGTTAGATACGGGCTTATGATCATATATGTTATCAGCTTATATTTCATATAAGCCCATATTCTCCGGCTTATAAGCTTATTATGCCTTAAAGATGAAAAACAAGTTCATAAACGTAAAAATAAACCTAGAAAAATGGGCCTTATGAAACACAAGCCCCTATCATATAAGCTCATAACCCCATATATAAGCTTAAACAAACACCCCCGAAATAAGTAGCTCCCTACGTACTTATCAGAATCTACTTGTTTTACCAGAAAGTAAGCAAATAAACATAATGGATAACCGAAAACTAAGTCTACTTCTGCACTAACAAAAAAACACATACCTTCAATATTTTTGATATGAACCAAAAACAAATATACCATGGGCAAAATGGTGTACGTGTTCGTAAAACAGGTCCCAGATATCGGACACCCTACTACCCGAGAATTGTAATATATGAAATAATGGGTAAGTGAGTGCCATTGTAAAATTTTTGAATGATATGAAGTGAAAAGAAAAAAGATGATGATTGAGACAAAGATGGTGAAAGGTGTTACAAGAGATAACAGACAAATGGAAGATGGCAGATTGAGTTTATGCAGGCCTGATGGAAAAATTTAGCTGTATGTTTGAAAGGTGGTTAGTAACAGTCAACTGCCGCCTTTGTCAGTTTATTGAAATGGCCAACTAGAGAATAAAGTCAACTGTAATGTTGTATACGCATTTTCAGATAGAACTTTAAAAAAAAAAAAATTCCGCTCCATATTATAGACGAGACATGAGAACCAAAGGGCTATAGCTTGTTGTACCCACCTCTAAAAACCTCATGGGTCCCACTGGATTAGTTGGTCTGACTTAAACTCCTAAGGGCAGTTTGGTAATTTTAGTACTAAGGGTATTTTAGTAATTTTGGTAGTATCTAGAATTTGTATGTCGGTTATTTAGTTATATAACATATAGCAGAAACACAGAACTTGTAACCTTTGATACTTCTTCATAATACAAATATTAGCCTTTTTTGCTCCAACCTCTGATCTTGTACCTATTTCTTGTTTGTGTTGTTGGGTTTTGTTGCTGGTCTTGGTCATTTGCCCCATGAATATTTATCCCTAATCCTAACAAATTGGTATCAAGAGCCAGGTGATTGTTTTGAAGCAAGTTTGAGGTTGTGGATTTGTTTTGGGTTACATGATCAGATATCAATTCATGGTTTGGGAATCGACTTCAGCTTTTGGTTTATTTCAAGAATTAGTTTCTTGAACTCGTTGGAGTTTTGGTTTGTGTTTGGTGGCTTCTAATTCGTTTGGTCGGAAGTATCAGGTTTGTTGTTTTGTTATTCTTCGATCGATTGTTGCTTCTTGTTTGTTAGATTGAAGGTGTTTGTTGACTGGGATTAGGAATAGTCATAATTTGTGTTTGAATTGATTAGTTTTTTTTATAGAGATTATCCAATTTCTCTGTTCTTTGGATCGATTAGTTGTTGGGTTTTATATTTTGGTCTTTGTTTCATAGCAGCTAATAGGGCAATTGTTTGTTAGTTAGTAGCAAAACCCATTTGGATAGTTATGTCTTCTCAAACACCATCGTCGTTAGTTAGTATTGAGAAGTTTAATGGCAACAGTAACTTTAGTTTGTGGCGAATTAAAATTCGAGCCTTATTGAAACAACAAGGCATTTGGGCACCTCTAGCTGGTCCCAAACCGGCTGATATGACGGATGTAAAGTATGCCTCACAAGATGAAAAGGCCCATTCCAATTTTGCTATCTTTATCGGATGAGGTTCTTTGCGAGGTTGCGGATGAAGAAACGGCTAGTGGTGTATGCAAGAAGTTAGAAAAGCTTTATATGACGAAGTCGTTGACAAATAAGTTGTTATTGAAGCAACGTTTGTTATCACTCCAAATGAAAGAGGGCTCAGCATTAAAAGATCATCTTGATGCATTGAATTCAATCTTGATGGATTTGAAAAATGTGGATATCAAGATTGATGATGAAGATGCGGCTCTTATTCTTCTAGTATTGTTGCCTCCTTCGTTTGAATGTTTTGTTAGTTCGTTTGTTTTCGGTAAAGACACAATCACTTTGGAAGATGTTCGATCTGCTTTGCATTCCCGAGAGCTACGTCACCAAGCATCGGAAACTTTGGAATCTCAACCCGTCGGCTTATCAATCACAAGTCGTGATAGGGGTCGTTATCGATTTGAAAAAGGTAAAGATAAAGGTGGAGCATCATCAAGTTATCGAGGTCCCAATCCATGAGATACTTGTAATTATTGTAAAGAGGAAGGCTATTGGAAGTACAATTGTCCTAAACTTAAGGAAAAAGGTCAGGTAGCGGCTGTTGCAAAAGACTACTCAAGTTCAGAATGTGATGTGCTCTAAATGGTTGGCGTTTTTGGTATTCGAAATTTGAAAATCGTTTTTTAGGGGTTTGAAGACTTGGTTCAAGTCGTTTGAAGTTTGTTTGATCGTTTGGAATTTGTCATTTTGGAAATTCGGATCTTCGTTTGTCGGGCTTTTGAAATTGGTTGCCCGAATTTGATTGTGTTTGTTGAAGATCGTTCGAGCCGATTCGCTTTGTTTGGTTAACCGAGTTTGATTTGTCGGTTAACATTTGCTAGTTCGTTTCGAAGACATCGGCATTTGTTTTTTGGATCGTTTTCGGATTTGATCGTTTGTTATGAATTTGGCTAGCACCTCTAGTGTTTGGAAATTTGAATTTGATTGAAACTTTGGCATCACTTAGGAGTTGAAGTCAAGGTGGAGATTGTTAGTTGGTCTGACTTAAACTCCTAAGGGCAGTTTGGTAATTTTAGTACTAAGGGTATTTTAGTAATTTTGGTAGTATCTAGAATTTGTATGTCGGTGTTTTTTGTATGTCGGTGTTTTTGTATGTCGGTTATTTAGTTATATAACCTATAGCAGAAACACAGAACTTGTAACCTTTGATACTTCTTCATAATACAAATATTAGCCTTTTTTGCTACAACCTCTGATCTTCTACCTGTTTCTTGTTTGTGTTGCTGGGTTTTGTTGCTGGTCCTGGTCATTTGCCCCATGAATATCTATCCCTAATCATAACAGAGAGATTTTGTGGATAAAAGGTCCAAGGGTTCGAGTCTTGGCTCTTGCTCACTCCAGTTGGTACCTCACTGGACAGGAGAGTTGCCAAAGCTATTCCTTGTGGGGTGGACAATGACTGATGCCAAAAAGCACCCGGGATCAGGGTGTTCCCCTAATTTACACCTTTTTTGTGGATATAGACAAGACATGAAAGATGACATGAATGCCATGTCACGCCTAAAATGCCAAGTTGGCAAACACATTATATAAACGAAAAGGGAAATGATTTGGATGCGTAACTCATGTGCTTAATTACCATTGTGCCTAATCAAATCATTGTTGAGCACATGTATTGCATAATCTATCTTTCCTCGAACTTAGCATTGATCTTGCCAAGTGTATGATAATCTTTCTTAAACATAAACTTAAATATGCCAATTAGGCATGTCAATCACTACTTGAACGAAAAATCGGCCACCAACATTCGGTGCAAAAGAAACCCTCATCCATCTCCCAATGTATTGAATGGCATATGATCGATTCTAACAAACTATTCTCTCAGACTTTTCAAAATCGATTTATGATTTTGCGGTCAACAAAAGAATCAATTCATAAGGTTCTTGTAGTTCCCAAATCCTTGACCATTTTTGTAGAACAAAATATAAAACAAAGTTTAAATGCAAGCATAAAAGGTTAAATTTTCAACATATAATTCTTATTAAGATAAATCAAGGAATTACAAAGTGTTATACGGAGTTAACACTAAATTGAATGACAATAAGGTAGCTCTGTGATCAAGCAAACTTAAACAAAGTGAAAGTTTGTAAGTGAACCCTTAAGGTCGCAAATAGGATACCAGTAGTGAGTTCAAGGAGAGTAAATGCACTTCTTAAATATTTACAATAAATATGAAGTGGTGAGCATTTACTCCGACCAACATTCTCTTTATATAATGGAGTACGGGGATATCACGTGTGGGGTTGTTGGGACGTGTCAAGCATTTAGTGAAAAAGTACATCTTTCATTAAATGCTTCTATTATTGGAAAGCCAACAGCTTTACTTTAGTAAACAGTTCTACCAACTATTCACTTCATTTTCACCAACTCGTACTTGATTTGACTTTATTCAAAATGCACTTTATCCTGCTCTTTTGCATTATTGAAAAGTCTCGCCTAAATATCTAAAGAGATATTTCAAGCTATGCTCTGTTGGAAGAGTCATAAAGCTGATAGGTTCATCAGGGTATTGTCAACCCCTTATGAACCTTTATCCTTCACCTTCAGTTCCATCTGCATACGAGTTGACTCTGTATCAGCTAGCGAGTATGTCTAAAAGTTATCTTCGATTCCTTGACAATGTTCAAATCCTAGTCAGAGACCATTTGGCATGAATTCCCCCAACAATCTCCACCTATTTGAGTATAAATTATACTAAGCTAAAATTATTGTAAGTGAGCAAACAACTTCTTCTTACTAATATTATAGAAATAAACAAAACTAAAATTTATTAAGGATTACACAGATAGATTACATGAGCCCTAAGCTTCTAAATTCTTAACATTTCTTCTTGCCTCCTTTACATCATCCCTGACCTCTATTGCCCAATGCATCTTCACTAAGAATTCCTTAGCAATTGGAGAATCCAACTTGATATCCTGATAAAGTCTGTCCAACTAAGTTCTGAATGCCAATGGAACTCACTTTCTCTCTAAAAGCACAATTGGTTGTATATGTTGATAAAGAACAACCAAGATTTAGGTTTAGATATAATCAGGCCATCTTCTCTAGATATTCCCTTTGGTAGGTTTAGGTTTCTTTCAGTGACGAAGATTTGTTCAAACAAAAAACTCTTCCTTTTATTCTTTTCTCTCTGAGCAGGGTGCTTTTTCTTTTGAGCAAGGAGATCAACTTGAAGTAGTTCAGGTGGTGGTTTGGCAGCAGTGTTTCTAACCCATGTGAACTTCTGAGAGAGGTTTGAAAGTAGCTAAGGAGTGTCCTTTAGTTTTTTGTGCCTTGCTAAATCATGAATTTCAACCCGTTCAGTGAATCTAAGCATGCCCAGACTGAAGGTAGTACATGCTTGAAAATTTCTAACTTTCATGATTTCTTGTGATGGTCATGGTGGCCTGCTTGTTCTTCAGTTCTTCTCAACCTTGAAAGATATGTCAGTGATATTGTTGATATAAATAATGTATAAAAACGTTATTAATATCTTTCGATATCCTTAAGTTTTGACGATCACAAAATATAAGAACATTAAACGCAAAGTTAATACGTAAACAAGTTTTAAGCAAGTTTATATCATCTCATCCAACATAATCACTTAAAGTATGAATAAACAAGTGACTAATACATTTTATGATCAAATGGATGTTTATTTAAATAATACAAAGTTTATAAAATTAAATAAACTTATTATATATTTTTGAAAAATATTTTTGGTAATAAAGGAAAATGTTTTATTCATAATAAATATATGAATTCAAAATTTTAACCAAAATCAGTTAGTTTTTCACCAAATAAACTTTCCCCAGAAAAAGACAAGAAAACTGCAGTTTTCGTCTGGGCGGCCCCCTTAATTTTAAGGGGGCCGGCACACAATTAAGGGGACCGGCCACGCTCCCCTGTCAGATTCTGTCAGAAATTTTTCCCTATAAATACCACCTCAAACCTGGAATTTTTCTTACCTCTTGCACGAAAATTTTCAGATCCAAATCTCTCTAAACATCATCCTAAAAACCCTTTGATCATATAATTGTTAATCCTTATTTCAAGTGATTCATTCCCTTACCTCTCATCTCTCAAAGTGCAAGAGAAGAATACTCCTTCAACATCAAGTTGTGAAGTATTGTAGATTTGTGTATATAGTCTAGTTGTTGTGTACATTCATTATAAAGGTGTGATAGTAGTGTAACTAGATAGATCTAGGAGTAGAAGTTGTGAATAGAAGTAGTGAGATATAAGTAGCGGTGTGAAGAAGAAGTAGTGGAGTAGTGTGAAGTTGTGAAGTAGTAGTGGTGTGTACAAGTTGTGAAGAAGGTGTGCCAAGTCGTGAAGAAGTTGTGTAGAAGGTGTGAATAAGTTGTGACGAAGTTGTGGTGTGTATATTGGTGTGTAAGGTTTTCTCCGCCATAAGGGAGCTTGATTACATAGTGAAGAAAACTCTCGAGTAGGTGACTCGAGGAGTGGAGTAGGGTAAGGAAGGTGTCCTTGTAGCCGAACCACTATAAATCCTTTGTCTCGCGGTTAGATCTTTCCATATCTTACTTATTATCTTGCTTATATCGTTATTACTTTTGTAAACGTTGACGTATGTGTATAGTTGCTCATATAGTGCTAGTATTGATTTTACTTAAAGATCAAACAAAAGTTTCATTCACAAAACAAAGTTTTTACAATCAAACTAAAAAGGTAACATACATTTAATTGATCATTTCGATCAAGTATAGTTTTCATACAAAATATAACTAACGATTATAAAATAAACGTTTACTTACTTATCTCTCGTATATAGCTATAATTGTTTATATTATGCATGTGTTGATTTCACATACTTAGTTTGCATTATTATTATTGCTCATACTTAGATATAGTTGTTCATATTGTTCAAGACTTGAATTCACATAAGATCGAATCAAAGTTTTAAGAGTAAACAAGACTTTTAAATAACTAAGTTTTCATAAAACAAAAAAGACATAAACTATTCAACCCCCCCTTCTAGTTTTCCACAATTGGCATCAGAGCTACGTTAAACAAGATTTTTAAAATAAACTGTATTTTAAAACTTGAAACGATCTATGGAATCTGAAAAATATTTAGAAGGGCAATCTATGCAAAGACCACCACTATTTGAAAGTGATGGTTTTCTTTATTGGAAAAATAGATTCGAAACTTATGTGAAATCAAAAGATTTTGATCTTTGGCATGTCATTACCTTTGGTGATTTTCCCCCTATTCAATATAATTTTGAAACTAAAATGGATGAAATTGTATCTTTTGAAAAACAAAATGATGATTTGAAAAAGAAACTAGCAAAAAATAATGAGGCTAAAATGGTTATTTATAATGCGTTACCACGCAAAGAATATGAAATAATTTTTATGTGTAAAACCGCAAAAGAAATTTGGGATTCTTTACTAATCACTCACCAAGGTAATAGTCAAGTTAAAGATAACAAAATAGATCTTCTTGTTCAACAATATGAACAATTTACGATTCCGAAGGAGGAATCAACAGATAATGTTTTTGCTAGGTTTAACACTATCATCACAAGTTTAAAAGTACTTGATGAGAATTTTTCTAGTAAGAATTTTGTTAGGAAATTTCTTAGGGCTCTTCATCCAAAATGGCGAGCTAAAGTTACGGCGATTGAAGAATCGAAGAACTTGTCAACTCTTCAACTTGATGAGTTGATCGGCAATCTGAAAGTCTACGAAGCAATAATAAAGAAAGACTCCGAGATGGTCAATGGAAAAAGAGAACAAAGCAAGTCAATTGCGTTGAAAGCTAGGAAGGAATCTAGTAACGAGGATAGCTCAACCTCCGAAAGTGATGACGAAAAATATGCAATGGCCGTAAGAGACTTCAAGAAATTCTTTAAAAGGCGAGGAAGATTCGTTAGACAACCGCATGATGAAAGGAAAGCAAACCAAATAAATAAAGATGACAAAAATGGCAAAAGTGATAGGAAGTGCTTCAAATGTGGTGATCCAAATCATCTCATCGGAAAATGTCCAATGATGTCAAGAAATCAAAATCAAAAGGCGTTTGTTGGAGGAGCTTGGAGTGATAGCAATGATGATGAGAAAGAAATCACAAATGAGGAGAAGTGTCTTATGGCTAAGACATCAAGCGAGGTACGTTCCGAAACCGAATACTTTAGTGACGAAAATTTATCATTAGACGAAAAAGACCTAAATAGTGAATATAATAGGTTATGCAAATTAGGTCAAAAGGTTATAGCTAAAAATAAGTCACTAAAACATATTAATAACCTATTAGAAAATGAAGTACTCGAATTAAAAATTAGACTACAACATTTGGAAAAAGGAAAAGAAGTGTTATAGAATGTAAAACATGCATAGAGGGTAAAAATGAAAACGAAAAACTTAAAGATGAAATTTTTAAACTTGACAAGTTTAAAAATAGTAGTAACCCACTTAAGAAAATAATAAGTGTACAAGAAACTTTGGGAGATAAAACCGGTCTAGGATTCGACTTAAATAATGTTTCAACTAGTGAAAATAAAAATGAAAAGTTTGAATGTGAATCTAGTAAACAAAAACCATTAGACTCAAAACCTAAGTATGTACCTATAAAAGATAGAAAAATACCTATTGCGAGTGATGAGGAAGTAAAAAGTTTTTATAAACCATCATTAAAAGCCAAAACCGGATTTTCTAAACTAAAATTAAGATCTAAAACTCCACCTCCAAATAGACCAAATAATCCTCATCCTCGGTCTAAAACCCCTCAACATAGGAGAAATCAAGGTAGACAAAACTTTTCTAATAATAGTCACCCAATGTGGATTTATCCACATCAACCAAGCTTTAGCCCATGGGGAATACTTCCACCATACATGCATCCTAGTCAATTGCAAACCATGTTTGGTTCGAACAACTTTGGACCAATGAGACCATGGGAACCAAGTGGCTAAGTTGTCACTTTTGGAAAATATTGGTATCTCATCTACAAACGGCTTCTATAAGTCAACATGGCATCTTGAAATGTTTGAAGAATATTTATTGAAGACTAAAAGGTACGCGTTTCTTTTAAGTTCATCGTTAAAATTTATATTCTTAGATTAACAACTAGTTAGATTAATGCTTAGTTATATAGCTAGTTATACTTACTTACTCACGCATTATGAACCCCTCTTAGTTGGCTTTCCTAGGATTATAATAAAATTGTTCGTTGTCGAACAACATAGAAAATGGAAATCTTCTATGTCCACTAGTAGAAAACTCATGGTGATGAAGTGAAATGAGTCAAGTGGATTAATTATTAACATAGAAGTGAGATTAGATTTCTTGTGTTAGAAAACTATGGATGAAACAAGCTCTCGTAGACTATGGCATTAAGTTAGATAAGTGTGCGACAACAAAGGAGCTATAGAAGTTGGGATATACCCTATTCAACACTCCTACATCAAACATATAGAACAACTTCATCAATCACTTATGATCATAGGTTATGTAGAAAAGGTAGCTTTGGAAGATAACATTGCCGATATGTTTACCAAACCCCTTAAGCATGAACTATTTAATCACTTGCGTTTAGGATTAGGAATGATGGGACAAATTGATTAAATTCTTGGAATACTTATAATCTTCTGAAAAATCAAAGCTCTGAAAAATTTCTTTTCTGTCAGATGGGCGGACCCCTTAAATTCATAAGGGCGGCCCCCTTAAACATTAAGGGGACCGGCCTCACTTTAAGGGGGCCGGCCATCTGAGAAATAAATTTCCAAGTTTTCTCTACTTTTTCACTAATCTGAGTCTAGGATTCTATTTTGCACAAAGTCAGGAATTGGGATATTTTGTTATTGCATCAATATGTTTTCAAAGGAAACCCCAATTCAATTTTTAAAATCATTCTCACATTTAGGAGAACTCATTGTTGAATAATGATAAAAACGTTTTTCTATCAAACCATGCACAATAGTCTCACTCTCGTTGTCTATATATATATAATCCAATATATACATATACATGAAACTTAGAAGTGAGCAAAGCTAAATCAAGGAGATCAAGGATCATTTCTTAGGAAAATTTGTTTTTCTTTTATAGGAGTCGAAAAGATCTTAACTTCGTATTTGTTTCATATAGGCTTACACTAGAACAAAATCAAGAATTACACTATCACATTTGTTCCGTCACTAGTGTCTTACTCATTAGTTGCTTTTGCCCCTGCACTAAGGTAGTCATGTTAGGTAGAATGCCTTAATTGCTTGATCTATTACTTTGTTAAGTTTTCATGCATGCGTAGTTGTAATTATATTACATGTATGTTTGCCTATATACTTTTCATGCATATTCCATTATGTAACACCTCCAAAATCGGGTCCAGCGGAAGCATATGTTACTGGGGTGTTACTCGATTGATATCATAACACAAAGTATAAAGAATGGTTTTTTCCTCAATCGATTAGAAGAAATTTCATTGTCAAAAGTACTCTGTTTACATCTTTCAAAAATAGTGCGGAAATATAGGCCCATAAGAGTATTTAAACAGTCCCAAATGATTATCAGAGTCATCTGTGACCATGCCATGCCATTTGCCAAGAGCCTCCAAGAGTAAGTTATCACCTCAGGAAACCTGAAATACATGCTAAAAAGTGTCAACACAAAGGTTGGTGAGTTCATAGAGTTTATAAGTAAAACAGTTGATTGAAAGAGTTTCGAATTTGTTTGATAATGTTGCTATACACCCATAGTTTGTTTGTTGTTTGCCCTAACCGGGTCAATAGTTGAGTGAATCAATAGTGTTTGCATAAAAATCAATTGAACACAAGTCTCAAGTTTGATAAACAGTGGGCTACGTCGTTATACGCCCATAAATTTTGTAGTTGCAATACTGTATCATGACTACAGTACCGCGTTATTGCTCTAAGCCTCATGACACTCAAAACTTAACACTGTAACGCTGCCATAAGAGATATATAAAAATCTTATGGGATAGAAGCCTACACATAATAATATGATGCAGATGATAGAGCCCTCGGGTAATAGGAGTTTGCCAGTTTCCTAGTAGTTCTCAAATAAAGTGCATTTGACTATCCATCCGGCTAGCACGAAGGCTATCTATCCGGCTAGTACAAATGGGCTGTCAACCTCCAATAGATCTATTCACTATATTCGCGTTCACTCACAAGTGATTAACGGGTCATGATATGAGGGATTTCTTGGCAGAAACGGTAACTTAGGCAATATAAATCAGGATAGCATACAGAAAAATACTTGTGTTCAGGTTCGTAGCATTTATTATGTTGCAATAAACAAATAGAGTGTTTCATAATTCGAGTAAAATGTTTAAGATAAACGAGTAAAGTGTTTAACATAAACGAGTAAAGTGTTTAAGATAAACGAATAACGAGTAAAATATTTAAGATAAACGAGTAAAGTGTTTAAGATAAACGAGTAACGAGTAATATATTTAAGATAAACGAGCATGTATCTCCCCCAAAGAGTTCAAAATGATAAAAGAAGGGGCTATGACTCACCTTGGCAATAGCAGTCTGAATAGAGTAAAGTCAGATAGTGATAGTGAGCGGCACCAACAAGCGACCTAGATTAGTATGGCAAGTTTAGCTTACAGTTTTAGGTTTAAGACTCGATAAGTTTAAAAGTTTTAAAGTGATGTTATTGTTGCTTGTGTGGCAGCATTTAAAACAATTTCTAAACGTTTGTAAGTATTGGCTCTTGGAAGTGTATAAAAGTATGTATGACGAATAAGCGTTCGTTTCAAAAGTAATCAAAGAATAATGTACCAAAAGTATCACAATTAAATATCGCAATAAATTGACGTTGTCGGAAATTATATAAATGTTGTTAACTAATTGTTTAAGTAAAATAAGTAAATTTTAGTAAGTGTTTATGAATTAAGTGGAATACTGAAAATTTGTAGCTAGCTTCACTGAGCTTATGGAGGCCATTATTGGCTTTTTGTTAGAATCGTAATTTTATTTATAAAAAGTGTCGGTCATTAACGTATTGTTATAGGTTGCTTTAGAATATCATTATGATGAAGTTTATGTGTAGTTTTCATGATTTTATAAAGTCTAAGGGCTAGTTATATAATTTGGTCAAAGATTAGAGATGCCCTAGACTATGAGTATAAATACTCTTGTAAACCTCATTTGAGAGGTTGGTTCTCTTAGTGATTCTATTAGTAATATCAAGGTTATTATTCCACACACTAGAGTTCCCACTCTCTCTCTCTCTCTACTTACTTTCTCTCTCTAGGTTTAGGCTTGATTCATATGTGAAATAGGTTGTTCTACGGTCCTACAAGTGGTATCAATCGCCTAGGGATAATATAGGTTGTTTTAGGTTTGATTTGGTTGAAAAAACATGGTTTAAAAGTGATTTTTGATTCGAGGTTACTGTTCATCCCAAACTTTTCGAGTTAGGAATCTTTTTCGAGTTAGGGTGACTTTTTATCGAGTTAGAATATCTTTTCTATCGAGTTTGGATCAATTCCATCGAGTTTGGATTTGATTTCTTATCGAGTTAGGTACAAATTCTATCGAGTTAGGGGTAAGTCTTAAGGTCTATCGAGTTAGGTGCTAAAAATCTATCGAGTTAGGGTTACTACTATCGAGTTAGGTGTTAAGTTTCACTTATCGAGTTTGATATCTTGGCGAGTTAGCCTTTCAATTCCTAATCGTTTATCGAGTTAGGCGTATTGTGACTCTAACTAAGGGGAAACTCTGCCCAACTCAAGTACCTTTATCGAGTTAGGATACATATCGAGTTAGAAACCCTAAGAACTTATCGAGTTAAGAACCCTACCTATCTTATCGAGTTAGGAACCCTACATGCACTTATCGAGTTAGAAGACAAATAGACATACCGAGTTAGGGGAATTGCTTAACTTATCGAGTTTGGACCACTATCTGGGCTTATCGAGTTTTGGATTTGTAAGACATACCGAGTTAGGATCCAAGACTTATCGAGTTTGAAAATTTCCTGCGAGTTAGAGCCTTATCGAGTTAGACCAAAAAAAAAAAAAAGTTTTTTGGCGGGAAATTTTGAGTAAAATTTATTTTTCACACGAGACTTAACGTTCAATTTTTACGCGAGATTCAAATTTTGGTATAAGGTTGAAAATTTTGGCCCGAAATTCAAATTTTTAGGCCAAAATTAAAAAAATTTCGGTAAAATTTGACGAAAAAATTTTCAAAACTCAAATTTTTCTGGTAACCTTAGAATTGTATTTCTTTAAGATTTTCAAATTTTGAGAAAGAAAATTTTCGTATTCATTTTTTGGAGGGAAAATTTGAAATCACAAAAAATCAACCGAGATCGTTTTTCAACTTCACCAAACCATCTAATCTACAACAACAACCTTTGTTATCTTTCAAAAGATCCTCAGAACAACGTTTCACTATTGAATTGAATCAATGGCAACTCACCATGATCGTTTCATAAGTACTTTGTCCAATGGTTTTGCATCAGTCTTCAAGGAATTAAACATCCAACGACACAACAACAATCAGCAAGGATATGCTTCGAGTATACAGATGGGGAATCAGATGCAATATGCAGGGCAGTATGTAGGAAATCCGATGGATCAGATTGAGAATCAGAATGTACTTAATCAAAATGGGATTGATTGTTTCATGACTTCGATTCAGAAACAATGTCAATGCAATGACGAAGGTAGAAAAAATCCAGTATTTGTTGATGCTAGCCAAGAAAGAAGACTCAGGAATACCGTTGACTGCTGAGGAAAACAACTTCATAGCTACAACAAAAGTTAATGACAATTCAGCAGATCTCAACGAAACCTACAACTTTATGGCAAATCAGCAGGCAACAACATCAAGCAGTGATTCTGATCTTCCTCCTACTTACGATTCAGATCCATTCCATGAGGTACCAAATAATGGTAATGATGCTAATCCGTTTGCTCATGAGAAGCCACATTATGTGCCATCTGAACCTCATTACGATACATATGTGGGGGATCAAGTTAATAGTAATGTTAACTATGCAACTCCATACATGGATCCTAATGGAGTTCAAGTTGTACAAAATGGTGCTAATGATGAGGAAACCCGTGCTTTGTTTGAATCATTATTAAATAATTGTGGTATTGAAATTGAGAAAGTGAAAAAGGTCAATCGCGATGTTAAGGCCGCGAATGAGAAATTGACCACTAAGCTTGAGAGATACAAGGAAAATGCAAAAAGTTTTCAAATTCACAAAGAACGAGAGTCAGAATTTGAAATTGGTTATAAGAAGTTACTTGTTAAAGATAGGGAATGGAAAACCAAGTTTGCTAATCTTGAAATAAGTTCAACAAAAACCATTAACTCTTTAAAACAAGAAATTTCTGAATTAACAAACCAACTTTCAAAACAAGAAACAGCTTACACCAATCTTGAAAAAGAAAGGGATGAGTTGAAAAAGGACTTTGCAAAGAAAGAAGATAAACTTTTGGAAGAAATCGTAGAGTCAGAACACAAGATTGCACATCTAGAAGAATTAGTGGTTAAGTCGGGTCAGTCAAGTCAAACAATGAAAATGATTTCAAATCAAACTAATCCGATTTACCATACGAAACACAAAATGGCTCTTGGTAACAACAATCCTTGTAATCTCAAGAAAGCTCAGGAAGAACAGAACGTCTTGTATAATGGTAGTGTTTTTTACACCAAACATGATCCTCCCGTCGTTCGGGATTCTGTACAAACGATAGAACATGTCGAAGAGAGCATTTCTAAAATGAAACAAAAGGATTTGAAACCCATTGATTACAACAAATTGAACAAACTTTCGGGTATTACTTTTGTTCCACAAAAAGAACCATCTGTGTTTTCCATAAAACGACCATTCTCGAAAATGTTTTCTAAGAAAGTAGTTGCTTCCAAATCGCTTTCAAACATGAAACAGATGTCTTCAAACAACACTTTTAACTCAAGTGCTGCCAGAGGATATCTTGATGATCTTAAAACAAGAGTTGGGCAACTTAAAACAACTTTAGAAACTAAAACGAGACTTAATGAGATTAACTGGAATTCCACGGTTCATTTACAGCTTAAAAAGATTCTTGAAAATGAATTTGCTCCTCAAATTAACAACATTCATGCTCGTGTAATTCATTTTGAACAAGCATTTTTGAAAGAAACAGCTGACTTCGTCACGGATCACAAATCCCTGATAAAGAAGGCTAATGAATCTTTTGAGCAAATCAATGTTTTGGAAAACCTAAATGATTCTCTCTTCGAAGCTGTTATGACCACTGACATTATGTCCATCATTTTACAAACATACTCTGTTCAAGACGATGAAAGACTGAGAGCTGAGACCTCCGAAATTGTTTCCAAATATGAAAATGCTCTTATAAAGCTTGAAAAGGAAAATGTGTCATGTTTTAAACAACTTGATCGGAAAAAAGAAGAATGCAAGTATGACAAATTGTCGTATGAGCGTGCCTTCAAGAACATGAAAGAGCAAAATGATCTTTTGAGGGCTCAGCTTGAAAGTCAAAAAGGGAAGGGTGAGGAAACTAAGTTTGCAAAACCGTCGACTTCGGAGAAACCAAATGTTTCAAACACGGTTCAAAAACCAAAAATGTCAATTTCAAGGTTTGCTCCAAAAGTCGATGAGAAAAAGGATTTGACAAAACCAGTCACTCCAACACCCTTGCCCAAGAAAAGTGAATATGAAAAGATTGTTGATAAAGGAAAAGCGGTTGTCGAAACACCAAATAAGACAACAAAAACTGTTAATGAGTCTGTTGGTTCTAATGACATGGTCCTCAATAATCATCTAGAAGAAGCTAGAAATAAGGCACAACATCGAAAAAATGGAATTTTAGGTGTAAAACCTAGTGTGATGAATTCTACAAGACTCCAAAGCACCGCTAGTAGTAGTAAACCATTACCTAGGAACTTTCAACAAAATACTAGGGATTGGCTTGCATCTAAGAGTAGTGGCACAAATAAGAATGCTAGGAAAGTAGAATGCAACACAAAGAATTCCAAATCAAGTGTCAAGACCCAATCCACTAAGACACCAAATCAAAACAAACCCATTGATAAGAAGCAAGAGGTTAAGAAACCTAATAGGTGGATATCTAAAGAATGTAGTTTTTCCAAGACTGAGACTTCCGCTGCATCTGATAAGAAAACTACATCTAGATCTTACCTTAGGTGGATTCCTACGGGGAAAGTTTTTAAAACAGTTGGTCTTAGGTGGATTCCCACAGGGAAGATTTTTGATAGTTGCACCAAGACAAATAATAGTGATAATCTTCAGGATAAGGAAGTAGAAACCACAACAGAGTGATGATTCATGTACTTCTAACACTGTTATTTGTGAAACCTCTTCGTCTTTGGTTGCAGGTGCTTCAACTATCTCAGAACCCAGTTCTTCAGAGGGTTCAAATTCTGTAAATTCTATTAAATCATTCTTTCAATCTTCTATTTTTGATTTTCCATTTCTTTTATAAAAACAAAAACAAAATACAAAAATATAAAATTTCAAAAAATACAAAAACAATATAAAATCAAAAAATCAAAAAATATTCTTCTCACGACATGTCTCTCGTATAAATCAATAATCTGTACGTGTCTAGAAATGTCTTTCAACAATGACACGGACATTTACAGATGCTTGAACGGGAGTTCTTTAAAATGTTTTTCTAAAACATGTCGTTTCTCAAAAATTTTCTTCACAATGGCTTGTAAGTACTTCAGCTTACAACCCGTGCATCATAGAAAGGAAAGTGCTTAATCAAAACAAAGATTTTAAATTTTTTTTAGCACTTATCCTAAAACGAAAACCACACACTTATCTGGCTTGAGTTTTCTTTAGAAAAACTTTCAAAATCTTTAAGCTCAAGACCATGATTGTTGATCTAATGATAAATTAGATTTTCAAAATTCTCTTACATTTTGAGCACCACCTTTTCAAGATTTTTCAATAAGATTTTCAAAATCTATCAAAATCGGTGCTCATCATCAATATGACTTGTGTACACCTTACAATGCACAACTCAAGTTTTCAAAGAAAGGAAAGTGTTACGCAAAAATGATTTTCATCAACAAAGTGCACTTATCCTAAAAATGGACACTGTTGTACGCCTCAGTGCGACATTCCTATTCAAACAAAGAGAAGTCTTTGTTTTTCCAAAAAAAAAAAACCTTGATGCAAAATTCAACAAATCTGAAACTTCTTTCTCTTTCAGAATTTTTCTTCAAGACGACTCCTTCCTCTAAACTTTAAAAAGTTTAACATTTCTCAAAAAACATATGCGAGTTTTGAGGGGGAGTATTTCTAAAACAAAAATAGTTCCGAATTCATGCAACAACAAATCTGTCTATCTCTCCAAAAAGCTTTTTCTTAATCAGTTGATATAAAAAATATCACGATATGCTATTTTTGAGGGGGAGAAGACATGATTAAAATGTGATCAAAGATGTTTAAAGCTTGTGACTGAATCTCAATAGAGCTCGACTCAGATGTACCAATGAATTGACGAAACTTAAAATGTCAGTAATTGAAAAGACTTGTCCTGGACGGGTAATAATTTCAAGCTAGTCTAACTAGTGATGTAAGCGTGTCTCGAATAGGACTTGTCTGAGTAGGATGTACCGTATCGAGAGACTTTCTTTGGACTTGACCAGGACGGGTAATAACTTCAAGCTAGTCTAACTAGTGATGTAAGCGTGTCTCGAATCGGTCATGTACACTGAAAGTGGATCAATTCAAAAAGTGCAAACTCCTCACGCATGTGCAAATTTCTTAAAAAATTCATGAGCACATGTGAAGGGGGAGTCCTTCAAAAGAAACAAAAACTCTCAAAGTGTCAACAAAAATGTGTTTATATTCATAAACACTTTGAGAGATTTTCAATCAAAGGTTTCATGGCAATTATAGGATTCATGGAGTTATAAGGTGACTAAGGTTAGGGAAAACCGTCCTATGATCCGCCAGAGCCGGAGGGATCTACCCAAGGACAATTCCAATAGATTAGAATTAGAAGTCCTTAGGTATGATTGAAAAAAGGAGAAAATGAGAAAGGAGAAAGAAGGGGTTGAAGAATTAAAAAGAAAAGTTATGAAAAAGGGTGAAAAGAAATAGCCCTCCATATGTTCAACCTTAGGGCAGACACCGGGTTCAATTCATATGCTACTGGTTGTTACTAAGGTGACACCGGTATTGAAGATAAAGACGTCATGGACCCAGTGACGCACTGCACTAAACCTTCTAGCCACTCAAGTTCTCTTAAAAGAGCTTGTTTCATTCTCACGGGGAACCAGCATAATCTATCGACCTGTCTCTTAGAGATGGTTGATATTGAAGCAGGAGACCTCTCCCTAATCTTCGCATAGGAAACCAAATGTGCACTTATCGAGTCTAGAGCCCCGAGATTCATCAAAATATCTCATAGGAACACATGATATTTCTACACTGGTTGTTCATCATTAAGGACACCAGATGTAAACCTAAGAGTCCTTCGCAGATCTTAGCAATCTGCCGAGAACGTTTATGAGAGAATTACAAATGTATTTCTCAATGATTGAACGGAAATTCCTGCCAGGGTCAACATCAAGCAGCCCTGACAGCAGGTCACTTTGGTAATTCTTTATGGGTTACGCTTAGTGTTCGCGGTGGTTTCAAACGGTCTACAGTCGTGGAGTGATCCCCAGCGACTCACCCAGTCATTGAGCTACTTAGTAGGTCTCGTAAGCTCTTTCGGGAGTATCTGATATGGGAACGGCCATGATAAGGGTTAGAAGGAGTCTTCACACTATGCTGTTGACGATTTCTAATTCCTTATCTGTAAGTACCGGTTGTTTATTGCTAACTGTTTACCTGCAGCTATACATCATCTCCATGGCAAAAGATTCCACATGCTCATACATGCATCACAAAGTCAAAGGAAAGTTCTCACAAAGATCAAAGGATAGCAACAGTCAAAGAAAGATTCTACGCTAAAAAGAAGAATCTACAAAGTAAAGTGACAAAGATCAAAGTGAAAGAACGGAAACAACAAATGCATGTATCACAAAGACTTAAGACGTATGAGCATGTTGGAATGGCAAACAACCACTACAAACACAGAAGTGACGAAAGGCAGATGACATCATTGGATCATATCAACATGATGAACTGGAACTATGATTCATCTAGTGATTCTTAAAAGACGTCAAGAGCTATGAATGATAAAGTTTAAAGACAAAGATGATGACGTCGCGCAACCTCAATGACCAACACTTAGGGGGAGATTGTTAGAATCGTAATTTTATTTATAAAAAGTGTCGGTCATTAACGTATTGTTATAGGTTGCTTTAGAATATCATTATGATGAAGTTTATGTGTAGTTTTCATGATTTTATAAAGTCTAAGGGCTAGTTATGTAATTTGGTCAAAGATTAGAGATGCCCTAGACTATGAGTATAAATACTCTTGTAAATCTCATTTGAGAGGTTGGTTCTCTTAGTGATTCTATTAGTAATATCAAGGTTATTATTCCACACACTAGAGTTCCCACTCTCTCTCTCTCTCTACTTACTTTCTTTCTCTAGGTTTAGGCTTGATTCATATGTGAAATAGGTTGTTCTACGGTCCTACACTTTTTATAAGGAAAAATTGAATAATCATGTTATGGAAAGCAGGGGCAAAACTTGAGACATCATGCGTAGTCCTAATTAAAAGAAAAATTGATTAAATAGCATCTCATTAAGAATCTTATTTGTAGTAGCTTTGTTGGACAAAACAAACAACACCAAAGTCACCTTACTGTGACTCTCGACAACACAAACTAAATTTCATCCCAAAGTCCTTGTTCTGTCAAATATACGACGAGTTAAATAAGCGTAAAAGTAAGTTGGTTTTGGAAAGAAGCACTTTGACTCTCGTTGACTAAAAATAAGCAAAGCCGACACCAAAAATATTTTTAGACTCGATCCAATCCAAATAAGTAGTATCCAAAACCAAACAAGTTACGAAATAAGCACTAGGTTCAGGTTTGAACAAAATAAGCAAACCGAGATTCTTAATGGGCTTGGCATGGGCTCTCGGCCTAAAACACAAAGCCCTCCAACCCAATAGTTTGTAGCTTATCAAATGGGTTTCCAAATGTTGAGATAAATATTTTTGAGGCAAAGATAAGCAACCAAAAGCACCCACTGTTGACGCAACAGTGGTTCGACCACATGACACAAACACAACCCAAATGTATTCTTTAGACCAAAGTTTTTCAACTAAGCCAATAAACAAAATAGTTCATAGGTTAGATAGCATGTTCCAAGTTTTGAGCCAACACTTAGATTAAGTTTTCCTTTGTGTTATAAATTCTTAGTTACCACACAAGCTAAAAAAAACAGTTACTCTTAATTATATATGTATGTCGAGGGTACATAAATTCAAGAAGTAGATTTGTAGCTTTTAAATCTTAGACCTATATACACAACATCCACATTAACTTAAGAATACATATAGGTTAAAGATTAAAAGAACTCTTACAAAGTTTTTGTGTAGGGTTCTTCAATTTAAACCCAAAACCTTCCAAGCTTGAACCAAATGACCCCAAATGATAATACTTTTGTGGAAATTTTGTGAAGGAATGTATGTTGATCCTTGTGGGTTCACGACACATTTATGAAGGAAAAAGAGGAATGAGTTTTGGTCAATTATTTAAAGTATGTACTAGTATTAGTCTATATTGAGCTAAGATGTAACATGGATGAGATTGGTCATTTTCTATCATGCATATCAATGTTTGCATGTGGCTGAGATAGTGATGCTTCAATCGAACCTAGCAAGGCAATTGGGAAAGTTTTGACTCACTTTACTTGTGTGCTAATTAGTGTGTGCCCATATTGAGTTAAGTTCCAACTTTAGTCACTATCTTAAAATGAAATTATCAAAGTTTGCATGTGTATTTGCTCCTGGTGGTTCGAACAACTTAAAACAAGGAGGAAGGAGAAAGTTTGACTAGTTTTCTAAAGAGTAAAAAGGGTGTGTGACTATTTTAGGCTAATGTCACAATCTTTTACAAATGTATATGTCACCTTGTGAGTTTTTGTTTGAAAATGTATGTGGACATTTGTGAGTGTGCTTCGTACAGTAACAAGTAAGAAAAAGAGAATTGAGTTGAATTGAAAACAAATGTGTAGGTGTTCATTGTATTCGGCTGAACGGATAGAAAGAAAAGAGTAATGCTTTGATCTTGCTTTTCTAAGTTGTAAGAAAAGAGTGTGCTCATATTGGGTTAACATACACTTTTGTCTTGTGAACATTTACGAAAAAAAAAGATGGCAGTTCTTGGTCAACTTCTTTTAAAGTATATATTAGTATGTCTAGATTAGGTCATGGTACAAGATAGGTAGGCTAGTCACTATCTAAAGTGTAATTTCAAAGTTACATGTGACCTTGGGTGGAGATGTTTTCCAACGAGCGCAGCAAGCAAGAGGAAAGTTTTTGGACCAACTTTTCTAGTGTGCTTCATTGTGTTTGTGACAATTTGGAATAGTTACAAGTGTGGACATTTTCAAGTTGTTGATTTAATAAATTAAATGTGATGTTTAACAAAATGGATGGATCAATGAAGATGAAAGTGGGGCGGTGGAATGTATATAAAAGAAAAGTGTGTTGAATTTTTATTATTTATTAGTGTACTGTGTATACCCCGTGTCTCGTTGAGCTCAAGTGTAAGCGCGGTATCTTGGTTTCGTAAATGCGAGAAGTACATTTCTGGAAACGTTTTTATATATATATATAATAATAATAATAATAATAATAATAATAATAATAATAATAATAATAATAATAATAATAATAATATAAGGGCAAAGTTATTGACTCCGAAAAATAGTTATAGAAATTAAACTATAACTAATACGGTGTCGGTACGCGTGTGAGCCTGTTCGAATCGAGGAATGAGATACGTCACATAGTTGTTGACGAGTATAACTCGTTGATGTAATGTTTAAATAAATAATAATAATAAAAATTCGTAAAAAGGGGTTAATTAAGCTCTCAACTTGATTACTTGGTATTTGACATTAATAAATGACTCGGTAAATTACGGGGTGTTACAGTACCTACCCCTAAGACTGGATTCGTCCCCGAATCCTAAGTTGTAGTAGTGGTCAGGGTTGTCTTGGGTACTAAGTGTGGTTATTTGGCACGAATTTGATCTTTACTCTGCTAGGTGTACTCAGTCGGGGGATATATCCCTTGTCACAGGTGGAAGTTAAAGGTCTACCAATAATAGATATGTAATTTAGTAGTGTGGGTTTTTAAGCATAGTGTAAATAAAAGTAGCTTCACAAAAAAAAAATAACTCTTAGTCGCTCTTTAATACGCAAAAGTTTTGATGTAGTTTTGACCAGAGAAGATTTTTAACCCTACAAAACGAGTATTTTTGGAAAAATATTTTTGGAGTTGGTATAAACGCGTTTTTAAAGAAAGATTTTTGAAAGTGAAATTATCAAGGATGAGGGTATAGTTGAGTATGGCATTTCTAAAGGTTTGAGGACAAGATCTAGTTTTCAGTGCTTGGTAATGTTTGGTGGCTAACATTGGGTAAATTTTTATAGTTGGGGTACTTAATTTACTTGAGAAGTACTGGGATGTATCATGACTTATATTGTTGTGCTAGTGCTCTGAAATGAATGAATCAATCGGATATTAAGTTGTGGGGTGTTTTCCTTGGTTACAAGTGAGAGTTGTGTATCAATAAGGGGATCTAATTGTAAGGAGCGAGTGGGTAACTTGTTTAGAGATGAAACGGCATCAAGGCTGGGTGGGTTGTTGTCTATAGTTTCTGACAGAGGTACGTGATTCTCTTATAGGGTTTAGTTTATTTCCAAAAGAAAATGTTGGTTATTCCGTTTGTGAGGTAATATCATAAAAACATTTTTCATAGAAGTAAATGATCCATAAGATGGTTTGTAAAAATATTTCATAAGATGATTTGTAAAAACAATTTATAGGGTAATAGGAAAACGATCTATTATTTGCAAGATAATAGAAAAATCGTAGTATAGTTTGTGATACCATAAATCAGGTTATATAGTAACTTGTGAAATGAATTGTAAAATAGCTTATAAAACATTTGGGAAAGAGATTAATTGTTTATAAAAGAATAGTAAGGCTGAAATTTTGATTTCATAATATAGTAGTAAAACATTTTATAAAGTGTATTGTAGGATAACTAAAAACAGCTCGTATGTTACTAGTGGCACAGGGTATTATTTTATAAGAGGGTAGGAAGGTAGGCAATCGGTATTCCCTAGGGATGAGTAAAGGATTTTGTGTTCTGAAGCTAGTGGTTCAGGTTACTCCGTAAGGTCTTAAGGTTTCCGTTGGTCTACAAGTCTTACTTATTGTATGGTTAAAGGTTCATGGGTTCTTTCGTTGTTTACTTCCATTAGAAGGTTTTCCTCTTAAGTACTATGGAGAGTCGTTCCTATTACGGCTAGTGATTTAATCCTGATTCGTCAATTGTGTGTGGTTTGGGGAAGAGGTGACTGTAACACAACTCGTAGTAGTAAGTATAAGTCATTAATATATGTTATGTAATGTTTAAATGGTTATGCATCATCTGCTAAGCAAATCTCAATGCCAGGTGTCTAAAATTGGTGCATTATCTGCTAAGCAAATCTCCATGCATAGTGTTGGTAAAGGGGTAAGCACGGTGACGTGACGAAATAAAGTGTAGAATGGTCTGTTTTGAGAGTAAAGTGTTCCGGTTAGAAGATAAAGTGTTGTAGTGAGAAAGTATTGTGAGGTCAGTGTGTTGTGAGTCGAAGGAAACCTTTATGATATACAATGCTCGTGAACATAGGAATACATTATAATGTTCTCAGAAATCAAATAGAAAATCAACCGGGCATAACTCCATTATAACTGCTCCCAGTATCGCAAAGTTCACATCTGAGTCAGACATAGGTGATCAGACTATGTCCCACTGTCCCTGGTTGAATATAGGTGATCAGTCTATATTCACCCGAGGTTCAATGAATTTTAAAATACTCGGCTTAGTCATACTAGTACTATGCCCTTTAGAAAGATGTTTTGAAAGGCTAAGGCAAATGTCAAACTCAAGGTCGAATGATGGGATTACGTAAGGAAAAGACGTAATGTGGTGATAGGTATGATACGTAAGCATAAGTATATAGGAAAATACTTATAGTAAATAGAGAAATAAGTGGATATAAATCATTCAATAGTAAGACACACATCTCAACAAGTATATTAGTGAACAAACATCACCAGTGAGGCATCAGCTTGGCAGGCAGGCACGTGCCGGTCATAGGGTTAAGTTTTTGTAAAAGTAGTTATAGTCTAGGTTTTCAAAATACCCAGTTCTCTATAACCTGTGGCTCTGATACCAATCTGTAACACCCCTAAAATCGGGTCCAGCGGAAGCATATGTTACTTAGGTGCTACTCGATTGATATCATAACACAAAGTATAAAGAATGGTTTTTTCCTTAATCGATTAGAAGAAGTTTCATTGTCAAAAGTACTCTGTTTACATCTTTTAAAAATAGTGCGGAAATATAGGCCCATAAGAGTATTTAAACAGTCCCAAATGATTATCAGAGTCATCTGTGACCATGCCATGCCATTCGCCAAGAGCCTCCAAGAGTAAGTTATCACCTCAGGAAACCTGAAATACATGCTAAAAAGTGTCAACACAAAGGTTGGTGAGTTCATAGAGTTTATAAGTAAAACAGTTGATTGAAAGAGTTTCGAATTTGTTTGATAATGTTGCTATACACCCATAGTTTGTTTGTTGTTTGCCCTAACCGGGTCAATAGTTGAGTGAATCAATAGTGTTTGCATAAAAATCAATTGAACACAAGTCTCAAGTTTGATAAACAGTGGGCTACGTCGTTATACGCCCATAAATTTTGTAGTTGCAATACTGTATCATGACTACATTACCGCGTTATTGCTCTAAGCCTCATGACACTCAAACCTTAACATTGTTATGCTGCCATAAGAGATATATAAAAATCTTATGGGATAGAAGCCTACACATAATAATATGATGCAGGTGATAGAGCCCTCGGGTAATAGGAGTTTACCAGTTTCCTAGTAGTTCTCAAATAAAGTGCATTTGACTATCCATCCGGCTAGCACGAAGGCTATATATCCGGCTAGTACAAATGGGCTGTCAACCTCCAATAGATCTATTCACTATATTCGCGTTCACTCACAAGTGATTAATGGGTCATGATATGAGGGACTTCTTGGCAGAAACGGTAACTTAGGCAATATAAATCAGGATAGCATACAGAAAAATACTTGTGTTCAGGTTCGTAGCATTTAATATGTTGCAATAAACTAATAGAGTGTTTCATAAATCGAGTAAAATGTTTAAGATAAACGAGTAAAGTGTTTAACATAAACGAGTAAAGTGTTTAAGATAAACGAATAACGAGTAAAATATTTAAGATAAACGAGTAAAGTGTTTAAGATAAACGAGTAACGAGTAAAATATTTAAGATAAACGAGCATATATCTCCCCCAAAGAGTTCAAAATGATAAAAGAAGGGGCTATGACTCACCTTGGCAATAGCAGTCTGAATAGAGTAAAGTCAGATAGTGATAGTAAGCGGCACCAACACGCGACCTAGATTAGTATGGCAAGTTTAACTTACAGTTCCAGGTTTAAGATTCGATAAGTTTAAAAGTTTTAAAGTGGTGTTATTGTTGCTTGTGTGGCAGCATTTAAAACAATTTCTAAACGTTTGTAAGTATTGGCTCTTGGAAGTGTATAGGTATATATATAAGTATAAAAGTATGTATGACGAATAAGCGTTCGTTTCAAAAGTAATCAAAGAATAATGTACCAAAAGTATCACAATTAAATATCGCAATAAATTGACGTTGTCGGAAATTATATAAATGTTGTTAACTAATTGTTTAAGTAAAATAAGTAAATTTTAGTAAGTGTTTATGAATTAAGTGGAATACTGAAAATTTGTAGCTAGCTTCACTGAGCTTATGGAGGCCATTATTGGCTTTTTATAAGGAAAAATTGAATAATCATGTTATGGAAAGCAGGGGCAAAACTTGAGACATCATGCGTAGTCCTAATTAAAAGAAAAATTGATTAAATAGTATCTCATTAGGAATCTTATTTGTAGTAGCTTTGTTGGACAAAACGAACAACACCAAAGTCACCTTACTGTGACTCTCGACAACACAAACTAAATTTCATCCCAAAGTCCTTGTTTTGTCAAATATACGACGAGTTAAATAAGCGTAAAAGTAAGTTGGTTTTGGAAAAAAGCACTTTGACTCTCGTTGAATAAAAATAAGCAAAGCCGACACCAAAAATATTTTTAGACTCGATCCAATCCAAATAAGTAGTATCCAAAACCAAACAAGTTACGAAATAAGCACTAGGTTCAGGTTTGAACAAAATAAGCAAACCGAGATTCTTAATGGGCTTGGCATGGGCTCTCGGCCTAAAACACAAAACCCTCCAACCCAGTAGTTTGTAGCTTATCAAATGGGTTTCCAAATGTTGAGATAAATATTTTTTAGGCAAAGATAAGCAACCAAAAGCACCCACTGTTGACGCAACAGTGGTTCGACCACATGACACAAACACAACCCAAATGTATTCTTTAGACCAAAGTTTTTCAACTAAGCCATTAAACAAAATAGTTCATAGGTTAGATAGCATGTTCCAAGTTTTGAGCCAACACTTAGATTAAGTTTTCCTTTGTGTTATAAATTCTTAGTTACCACACAAGCTAAAAAAAACAACAGTTACTCTTAATTATATATGTATGTCGAGGGTACATAAATTCAAGAAGTAGATTTGTAGCTTTTAAATCTTAGACCTATATACACAACATCCACATTAACTTAAGAATACATATAGGTTAAAGATTAAAAGAACTCTTACAAAGTTTTTGTGTAGGGTTCGACCAGGAGAGGAACAAGAATACCAAGAATCACTAAGGACCACTCTTCTTCAATTTAAACCCAAAACCTTCCAAGCTTGAACCAAATGACCCCAAATGATAATACTTTTGTGGAAATTTTGTGAAGGAATGTATGTTGGTCCTTGTGGGTTCACAACACATTTATGAAGGAAAAAGAGGAATGAGTTTTGGTCAATTATTTAAAGTATGTACTAGTATTAGTCTATATTGAGCTAAGATGTAACATGGGTGAGATTGGTCATTTTCTATCATGCATATCAATGTTTGCATGTGGCTGAGATAGTGATGCTTCAATCGAACCTAGCAAGGCAATTGGGAAAGTTTTGACTCACTTTACTTGTGTGCTAATTAGGGATGAGCATATCGACCCGATTCTCGTAACCGAACCGGAACCGTACCGGTACCGAACCGAAACCGTACCGAGTCCCGATATATGGTACGGTACCGGGACTACTAAATAAGGCTAAAAAAAATGGGGAACTTTCGGGTTCGGGACGGGACTTATTCGGGAAATCCCGATTGGGTACCGGAATTAGATTAGTCCATGTTTTTTAAGGAATTGTATTCAAAAACCCATTTGTTCCATGCATACGGGCTAACCAAAGGTCAAAAAAAAAAAAAAAAAAAAAAAAAAAAAAAAAAAAAAAAAAAACAACTCCTACTTGATGCTACTAATTAGTAACAACAGCGGCTCTTCATTCATATCATTGGAAAACATAAGTCATCTCAATCTTTATGATTGAAAAACAATGGAGGTATGTTTAATATTTATGTTTAATGAATTTAATTTGTATCATTCGAATGGGTGTCCATGTTTCTACATTCAATATCATTGATTATATCAATGATTATTATATCATTTGATATCACTATATCAGTGATTATATCATTCATAGAGATTAACAAACATCTACACTTTTGTTAATTTATATCCTAATTTGTACATTCTTGAAACAAGCATGCACATATATATGGAAATGGCTCGTACATTCTTTGTACAATACAAGTTTTAAATATCATTCAAGTTTAAAAAAAAAAAAAAAAAAAAAAAAAAAAAAAAAAAAAAAAAAAAAAAAACCAGGAATAACTCGATACGTACCGATTTCCCGGTCCCGAATCCCGGAACCGGTACCGGTACCGGAATCCCGTTCGGTATGGGAACGGTACTCACCTTTCATGCCCGGGAAAAAAACGGGAGCATTAATTCGGGACGGGATCGGGACGGGATTGGTCCCGAGCTCATCCCTAGTGCTAATTAGTGTGTGCCCATATTGAGTTAAGTTCCAACTTTAGTCACTATCTTAAAATGAAATTATCAAAGTTTGCATGTGTATTTGCTCCTGGTGGTTCGAACAGCTTAAAACAAGAAGGAAGGAGAAAGTTTGACTAGTTTTCTAAAGAGTAGAAAGGGTGTGTGACTGTTTTAGGCTAATGTCACTATCTTTTACAAATGTATATGTCACCTTGTGAGTTTTTGTTTGAAAATGTATGTGGACATTTGTGAGTGTGCTTCGTACAGTAACAAGTAAGAAAAAGAGAAATGAGTTGAATTGAAAACAAATGTGTAGGTGTTCATTGTATTCGGCTGAACGGATAGAAAGAAAAGAGTAATGCTTTGACCTTGCTTTTCTAAGTTGTAAGAAAAGAGTGTGCTCATATTTGGTTAACATACACTTTTGTCTTGTGAACATTTACGAAAAAAAAAAGATGGCAGTTCTTGGTGAACTTCTTTTAAAGTATATATTAGTATGTCTAGATTAGGTCATGGTACAAGATAGGTAGGCTAGTCACTATCTAAAGTGTAATTTCAAAGTTACATGTGACCTTGGGTGGTGATGTTTTCCAACGAGCATAGCAAGCAAGAGGAAAGTTTTTGGACCAACTTTTCTAGTGTGCTTCATTGTGTTTGTGACAATTTGGAATAGTTACAAGTGTGGACATTTTCAAGTTGTTGATTTAATAAATTAAATGTGATGTTTAACAAAATGGATGGATCAATGAAGATGAAAGTGGGGCGGTGGAATGTATATAAAAGAAAGTGTGTTGAATTTTTATTATTTATTAGTGTATTGTGTATACCCCATGTCTCGTTGAGCTCAAGTGTAAGCGCGGTATCTTGGTTTCGTAAATGCGAGAAGTACATTTCTGGAAACGTTTTTATATATATAAAAAAATAAAAATAAAATAATAATAATAATATAAGGGCAAAGTTATTGACTCCGAAAAATAGTTATAGAAATTAAACCATAACTAATACGGTGTCGGTACGCGTGTGAGCCTGTTCGAATCGAGGAATGAGATACGTCACATAGTTGTTGACGAGTATAACTCGTTGATGTAATGTTTAAATAAATAATAATAAAAAAAAATTAATTCGTAAAAAGGGGGTTAATTAAGCTCTCAACTTGATTACTTGGTATTTGACATTAATAAATGACTCGGTAAATTATGGGGTGTTACACATTAAGATAATACATGCATAGTTGCCTAAAGAGTTGGATTTGCCCAAAACCAAACCTCGTAATCTTTACACACTCAAACCACCAAAGTGAAATGAAAAACTAAGGCATCCCTTCCGTGAACATCGCTATTTCACTCTCACCAATCACACCACTTGATACTCATCTCCCATCCTCACCAATAACTCCATCTAGTCATCCTCACAAAAAGATTCAACCGTGAAACCATTCCCTACACTCTACAAAGTGTTTCATCACCACTACAACTTAACCCATGAAGGTCAAACCATACTTCATGATACACAAACCTCATGTTCACTCAAATGAACCCTTTCACAAACCACATCATAATAACCAACCATCCATTACATTACCCAAGTACACCTTCATCTTACCCTTCACCTCCAACACACATCACCATAATCCACCATGGATTCACCAAAAACTTCCATTTCCCAAACATCAAAGAAACAAAAGATCCTCATCATCACTCCTAAACAACTATTCATTGACTTAACCAAAGATGACAACACAACCCCATCACCTCGAATTCAATGCTCATCTCCTAATGCACCATCCAAAACACCCTCTACTCGTGGAACATTCTCTTCTTCAATACCGTCATCTTCATCCATCAATGACTACCTAAACTCACAAATGTTTCCACCACCAAGAGTAACACCACCACTTCCTAACAACACACATGAGATTCTCATGTTGCATATCCAATCATCCATCACAACCCAACACCTCCATCATCACCTTCGTCCAAACAATGAACGTTCGTTGAGGAGCTCAAAGAAGCTCATGAGCTTAGTGCTCTTCTTGTCATGCATCTTGTTCTATGCAACTTGGACCAACCACCTTTATCACCCTACTCAAATTGTCTCCCTCACTCACTCCACTTAAAGCAAGTTGAGCATCATACCCACTATTGTCCTTGTTTCATTTACCTCCAAAAACAAACCATTCTCTTGGAAGAACACCTCACTTGGATTGAATACCTCCTCACTAGGAAAAACTCAAACCCATCACTCACTTAAGACACCAACAATTCATCAACTGCTCCAAACCCACAACTTACCATTGAAAATGCATCCGTAGACATCACCCTTTCATTATCACCCATAACATCCCTTAATGCACACTTCTCCTCATCACCAATCAACCTACCAAACTTCAATCCTATCCCATGAAGCTTACTTGAAGCCAACTACCATGCTTCCTATCAACAACCACCAAACTCTCCAAACACCATTCCAACAAAAATCTATCTCCAATAAATCCAACTACCATGATTCCCATCTACAAATAAATTCTCCGCAAACCTTTTGTGATTCCAAGCAAGTCCAAGAGATCTCAAGTTGGCAACTTAGTATTATCTAGTGTAATTTGCTAGAAAAACATATATATATATATATATATATATATATATATATATATATATATATATATATATATATATATATATATATATATATATATGCTTATGTATTAATGATTATGTTTTCAACATAATCTATTTAACTTATTCTTGTTAGTTATCTTATATTTGTTCCATGTATATATATATATATATATATATATATATTGCTTGTGCTCTAAATATTTTTGCAAGCATTCCATATCTCGATTTCTTATGACCTCAAAACGAGGGGGAGTATACTTCAAGGGGGAGCTATACATTCGTCGGGATAACCTTTTTGCTGTTAACAAAAAGGGGGAGAAGTGATATAAACTCACACTAAAAACTTGCATATATATTAATTTTTAGTTTAATGAGTTTATATTTTGTAATCATCAAAAAGGGGGAGATTGTTGATATAAATAATGTATAAAAACGTTATTAATATCTTTCGATATCCTTAAGTTTTGACGATCACAAAATATAAGAACATTAAACGCAAAGTTAATACGTAAACAAGTTTTAAGCAAGTTTATATCATCTCATCCAACATAATCAATTAAGGTATAAATAAACAAGTGACTAATACATTTTATGATCAAAGGGATGTTTATTTAAATAATACAAAGTTTATAAAATTAAATAAACTTATTATATATTTTTGAAAAACATTTTTGGTAATAAAGGAAAATGTTTTATTCATAATAAATATATGAATTCAAAATTTTAACCAAAATCAGTTAGTTTTTCACCAAATAAACTTTCCCCATAAAAAGACAAGAAAACTGCAGTTTTCGTCTGGGCGGCCCCCTTAATTTTAAGGGGGCCGGCATACAATTAAGGGGACCGGCCAAGCTCCCCTGTCAGATTCTGTCAGAAATTTTTCCCTATAAATGCCACCTCAAACCTGGAATTTTGTCACCTCTTGCACGAAAATTTTCAGATCCAAATCTCTCTAAACATCCTCCTAAAAACCCTTTGATCATATAATTGTTAATCCTTGTTTCAAGTGATTCATTCCCCCACCTCTCATCTCTCAAAGTGCAAGAGAAGAATACTCCTTCAACATCAAGTTGTGAAGTATTGTAGATTTGTGTATATAGTCTAGTTGTTGTGTACATTCATTGTAAAGGTGTGATAGTAGTGTAACTAGATAGATCTAGGAGTAGAAGTTGTGAATAGAAGTAGTGAGATATAAGTAGTGGTGTGAAGAAGAAGTAGTGGAATAGTGTGAAGTTGTGAAGTAGTAGTGGTGTGTACAAGTTGTGAAGAATGTGTGCCAAATCGTGAAGAAGTTGTGTAGAAGGTGTGAATAAGTTGTGACGAAGTTGTGGTGTGTATATTGGTGTGTAAGGTTTTCTCCGCCATAAGGGAGCTTGATTACATAGTGAAGAAAACTCTCGAGTAGGTGACTCGAGGAGTGGAGTAGGGCAAGGAAGGTGTCCTTGTAGCCGAACCACTATAAATCCTTTGTCTCGCGGTTAGATCTTTCCATATCTTACTTATTATCTTGCTTATATCGTTATTACTTTTGTAGACGTTGACGTATATGTATAGTTGCTCATATAGTGCTAGTATTGATTTTACTTAAAGATCAAACAAAAATTTCATTCACAAAACAAAGTTTTTACAATCAAACTAAAAATGTAACATACATTTAATTTATCATTTCGATCAAGTATAGTTTTCATACAAAATATAACTAAGGATTATAAAATAAACGTTTACTTACTTATCTCTCGTATATAACTATAATTGTTTATATTATGCATGTGTTGATTTCACATACTTAGTTTGCATTATTATTATTGCTCATACTTAGATATAGTTGTTCATATTGTTCAAGACTTGAATTCACATAAGATCGAATCAAAGTTTTAAGAGTAAATAAGACTTTTAAATAACTAAGTTTTCATAAAATAAAAAAGACGTAAAACTATTCAACCCCCCTTCTCGTTTTCCACAAATATGTTGATGGTTGGCTTTGAAGGATATAATTTTCATGTATGCGACCCTCATTTTCTCTACCTCAACCTTCTTCTTTGCGTTGAAGTTATCAAGCAATTTCCTTTCTATCTGAGATATCTTTACTTTATCCAGGGCTTTTGCATCAGCTTCCTCTACTACTTTTTATTAGCTAGCTTTTCTGCTATTGAAGATCAAGGAAACTTCCTCAACTAATAAACATGTATTCCTTTTTCAGTGTAGGTTGGCACCTGTGGAAGTGGCTAAGTTGACCCACTCTGACCCATAAAAGGAACCAGCTCCTTCATTAAAGTATCTTCAGCGACAATCCCTTTGCCTTTGTCTACGGATATTGAAGATGGGCTTCTAGTTAAGGATTGATGCTCTGCTTCTTGTCTGTCATCACAGTGGTCTGAGCCAAAGAGATGTTCAATGAATTACTCAAAGGAGTGCTCAGGATGAATGAAGTTGATGGGAGTGGGCATTTAGATGTTGACCTTGATCTTTTTAAGTACATGCTCTGGTGTTCCATAAAGACCAAGGCCAAGTGATGCTCTTCCTCAATTGTTGAGGCAGGTCACTGTGTCAGGGGAAGCATTAGTGGAGGGTGATATAGGTCCATTCCTTGTTTCATAAGCATCTTTCATCTTCTTCTCCCCTTAAGTAGGAACACTGAGAGGAGTTGTTGCTGGAGTATAAAATGAAAGTTCCCTTAAAGTTTAATGTAACATAAAATTTTCTATTGTATATGGAATTTTTTGAGAAACAGTTCAATGAAATTACTTATAAACGAGCATAGTTATACTCATGTGTTGTAGTGGAGTTCAAACATACTATTTACTCCTATAAAAATCGAGTCACAAAAACTTCGCAATGTTCGTATGGAATCAAAAGTGAAAAAATCAAAACTATAGCAAGATCGATGTTATTTCGATCGTGTTTCAAAGACCATAACCTGAAAAAAAATTGCTAAATATTCATTAAAAATTTGATAAATAAAACTTTCTATGTTTAAAGAACTAAAAGATAACAAATGTCAATAATAAAATTAATAGGTGATATTTATAAACTGAGGAGTATAACACATGGCATGTTTTGATAAATTTTCCAAGCTATGCCAAAACGGCGTAATCATACGTATCTCGTATCTCGTATCTCGTATCTCGATGTGATTACCTAAGCATAAGGGCGGAGCCGGAGAATAATTTCCGAGGGGACAAACATGAAACCACAAAAAATCATAGCAATATATATAGACGTAATGATAAAAGCGCACTAAAGTATAGATACAAAAACTAATGCCCATAGTATCAATCACTACGATTAAAAAAAAAAAAAAAAAAAAAAAAAAAAAAAAAAAAAAAAAAAAACAAACTTAAACTTTATGACTTATTTGGTAGCTAACAACGACATTTTGCCATATCTTGAAATCTTTGCATGATCAATTCATTTGAAACACTTAAGAACACCTCTTTTTCGATGTATGTAACCAAACAATTATTTATCCATTCTTCTTTGATTTTGTTGCAAAGTCGAGTCTTTACAATCTTCATTGTTGAAAATGATCTTTCGACTGAAGTTATCGTAACGGGTAATACCAAAACCAATTTGATTAGTCGATAGACCAAATGATATATAATAGGTCACTTTTACCAATTTGATTAGTCGATAGACCAAAGGATATATAATGTGTTACTTTTTCTTAACTAGCTTTGATGCAAGGCGTGAAATTCCTTTTAATTGAGCAAACTAAGGATTATATTTCATGTCAAATAAGAATGTCTCAAGCTCATCATCCAAGTACACGCAATCTAACTCTGGAAAATCTGAAGTATAGAGTTCGGCTAAATGAACCAACTTATCCTTGTTGAAAGCTGAAAAGGAATCGTTTGGTCTCAAGCAACCCATATAGACTAGCAACTCTTCTGTGACCTCGTGAAATATGTTATTAAGTTCCTGAAAAACCCAATCTATCACTGCTTTTGATAATGATTAATGAGTGTCACTTTATGAGCCAAACGATGAGGTCTACCTGAAAACTAGCTTGTGGCAATTATTTATATGTTTAAAATATACTAGAATTAAGTGCTATGTTATAATTATAACAATTGACAAACCTGGAAGTTCATATGCATAATCTATCTTTGAAATAACAATGTTATACTTGCGACAAAATGTAGATAGTTCTTTGAACAAAGATTCATGTCCATCACTTCTCATCATTTTCAGCCTTCTTTTTGTTATTCGAATTAACTCGGTTGCATTTACAATATCCAAATCCTTATTCTAGTTATGTTAATGCCAAGGTATTTGTAATACGAAGGATATTCTTCATCATTATTGAAGGAAAAGCAAAATCAAAAGATGATAACCTAGCTAATAGTCATTTTGCCTCTCCCTTTTAATCAGCGCCCGCACCATCCCTCATAACATGCTCAAGTACGTAAATAATAGAAGGGAACAAAATACCAATGTTTATTAATGCTTTACAATGGGAGCTTTAACGTGTATTGTTTGCCCTCTGAAGGGTATTATACTCTTGGTGTAAGCCTTTACCGTTTTCAAGTTCACCAAGAGACATTGCTTCCACGATCGTCTCAGCTTGTTTCTCTCGAAGAATATCTTTATGCTTATAAGAGCCTCCAACCACATTCACCGACCTACCAATCCGGGTAAAAAGCCAAGCGATATCTGGATCATTCTTGGCTAAGCAACAAGGACTAATTAAAGTTGGTGAGCGAAGAAGTGGACATAGTAAGCACAATTATTATCCTTCAAAATTAAACTCTTTAGATCATTTAACTCGCCTCTCATATTGCTAGCTCCGTCATAGTTTTGGCCACGAATCCGGGACATACTTAACTTATGTTTTGAAAGTAATCACTCAATTGCTTCTTTTAAAGTCAAAGAGCAAATCAGTAACTTGTACAATCCCAAGAAATCATTTAACAAAGTTACCTGAAATTACATAAGTAAAAAACTCTAAGAGTTACTAACATAAATAATCATAAGAAAATGGCATATGAGGTTATGCAGTAACATACCTCTTTGATTGACATATCAAATAACAATAACCATTTGTTCTTTTGTAGAAACATCTCGACATTCGTCAACTAGAATGGAAAAACAATCATCCCCAATATCCTTAACAATAACCTTAGTAGTTTCAGTAGCACAAGTCGATGCTATATCAGTATGTCTACATGAATATCATGTGAGATTAACTTGTTTTTTGGTGCATTTAGCAAGATAATCTTTTTCGGTTCTTCACTGTGTTCAATAAAAAACTTATGCAACTCTTTAAAGTTCCTATTTTAATTGAGTCATCAAACTTGTCATGAGCCAAAAATGATATAGCTTGATGTAAATACCACTAAACACAATCAATGGAAGCAAGCAACCGCATTTCATGTTTGACTCTCATTTGAGGAGTCTGCTTGACAAAAGAATGCTCAATGTGTTGATTTTGAATCATCAAATTTCACATTTCCGTTGACATAAATGTTTACATTAATTATGAGAACTATTTACACCTCCAATGTGAATTTGAAATTTCTCAAGTTTTTTCAAATTTTTGAAACCCTTTCTGAAACTTGTATCATCACTTTCAACAACATTGTCAGCCATAAATAATAAATAAGCAATACGATGCATCTCCTTCCACACTATATTCTTACCATGACTTTGTATAGCTTAAACCAATTAATAATAAAAATAAAAAATAAAAATCTGCCAATAGCCTTTTGAGGTTAACTTATGACCACTAGGTTATAAGGCCTCTGAACAAGTACGCCCTTCGAACCTTTTCACAGTGATTAGGATTATAGTTAGATATCCGTTATCGATCCATGGGATCAACATGAAGATCATCTATATTAATTTCTTCACGACTCCTTTTCGGACTTTCCTCATTACTTGGTGTTTCCACTAATGGTGGTTTTGGTTTTCTTATCACAAATATGTCCATTAGTCCGTGAATCTTTTTTTTTTTTTTTTTTTTTTTTTTTTAAATCAAGCTTACTTAAAACAAGTTCATTAGTTCAACATAAATTATTTTTTCATCAGTTTGGCAAAACATGATAATATTGATAAAAACATTATGAGCTTCTTCAAAACAAATTATAAAGGTAATCGATGTGAAACAACTAACATGCATTTTTAGTAAGCACATGGGCATGGATGAGTAAAAAGATTGAATTAATATAGTCTTAGCAGTTAGCCCTAATATGGAATAAAAAATTAAACAATCAAACACAAGACCTACTTTTTTGAAAATTAAGAGCCCTAACATGTTAACAAGAACTAGATAATCCCCAAAAATTATTAAAATAACCTTTAGTTACTCTAATTAAGTCACATTAAAATTGATCAATTCCCCTCTCTATAAATTGATTGAAGAGCAAGAGACAACAAAAGAAACATAAATCAATATAAAGACTTTCAAGTTGAAGATTTCCCACAATTCTACACCTTCATTCGATCAACTCAACAATAATAATGGACTAATTGAGCCATTTCTCTTTCGTGTAATGCTAGTACACTATCTAATACTGAGCACAACAGACTTTGACCATCAAACTTCAATGGGAAGATATTTTTTTGGTGGGGGCAATTTACAAAAATACTCCTAAAATTAAACAAATTAGACACATTTTTTATTTTTTTGGAGTAAGGGCACGTCCCACCATGCCTCCTCCCTATCTCCGCCTCTAACTAAGTACATATATAAAAAAGAATATATTAAACACATATATGTAGTTGATAATTCAAATTCGTTCAAAAGAGAATACTAATCTCTGGCACATAAAACCTTGTTAATGCATCAAGTGAAAAGGAAAAACACATGAAAGTATGAACACACGCGACATTCCGAGTCCATCTATGATAAGTAATTTAAACTCTTCGTGCATATTGTTACACTAAAAATATTATAAGAACTCTCTTATAAGAACATCAGGTCCAACAACTAGGCCACATCAGTGATAGTGTCAAAACAAAATAAAAAAGCTTGACTATAAATGTACCTACTAAGATAAGAGCATCTGCAATGCACTATGTCTTTAAGACTTAGCTACATTTGCCACATACACTTTTATTCAATTTTGTTATAAAAAGTCATGTTTGTAAACATACTCTCCGATGCAAAAAGCTATTTCAAAAGCTTATCAAACATTGCAAGAAAGGGTTTGGCACTGAGTGTATGAAAATAAAATCAATAAACAACAATATCAAGTCATTGCCTTCAAACGATCGATTGATACCAAG